>QZLH01000144.1:23579-34425 GCA_003833135.1 Oehlia diaphana | reverse complement strand
CTTTTTTGGGTATGATCAGCAAAATTGGTTTGCTCATATGTAAAGTCAAAAACGTTGTTCAAAATCCACTTTTTCTCACTAAGTAAACTTGCGGAGCAGGCCGAAATACACTTATTTAATGATTTTCAAGTTCACTTTAATTTTAGTTTATAAAATATTTATCAAATTATAATAATTTTAAATCACGTGATTCTACCCGCTTTAACGATGTCCCGTTATAACGCTATTATTAAAATCCCCCCCCCCCACGTGACCTGTGACATTTAAAGGATGTGAAAAAAAAAATTTTGTGAGGCAAAAAAAACTGTCCCTCAGATAAATATAAACAGTGAAAACGCGCTGGGGTGTGATGCCGGTGATGAATATGGGGGTGGAAAATTTGTTGGTGTTACTGGGGAAGCTCGCTTTAACGGGCCCCTATACTGGGGAATATGTTATCATTGTACATCATCACGTGCCGGACGGACAACAGGACATTTGTGAAACCTATACGAATAATATATAGTCCTTCGGACTAATAAGTACGTGGTCTTTTATTATAACACGGGGTAGTGGGTACGCTCTTTGTTGCAGCTAAACGGAACTTTATCCGAATCTTATATCGCTTTTAAGACAAATTTTTCTCTTTTAAAAACAAAGTTGACAGCAAAGCTTTTAGAACATTTACGAGTGAATGGTCAATTTTTTGAAAGGGTACGAATTTTGTGTAGTAAGTATCTAGGACTGATTTAGGTGTGTATAAAAAAAATCCGAAACTAATTTAGAAAGATCAGATTGGCGGAATCTTGTAGATCTATTTGGATAAGACCGAAACAAATACCTAACTTATTTAGTTAATCGTTCACGTATTAAGAATTAACGTATTTAGATTATCCGCTAAGACGCGATCCTATAATTTGTGTTGGTAACTAGTAGAATTTAAGTTTTAACACATGATTAATTAAATTGATTTTTAATTTCACAACAAAATTTGAAAACCTTTATCCAAATTTGATCAGGCCAAAAATATTACCGTATCTAGCATATTTAAACATCTTGAATATATGGACATCACTTAACTTTCTACCTTAATATTGAAAATTAGGAGATATGGCTTCGAAGTCATTTTCAGAAGTTTCATTTCCGGCTTCTACCTCATTGCCATCTTTTACTTCAACTATGAGGACAAAATGTAAGAAGTACAAAAACGGTTTAGTGTTTCTTTACATAAATTGGTAAAACTGTTTTCTACTGTTTTAGATGTTATCGGTGTCTGTGCCATGGATAACAAAGCAAGATCAAAGCCCATGAGAAACATTTTGAATAAATTACTTACTTTTGAAGAGTTCGAAACGGTTATATTTGGTGACAAAGTTATACTTGACGAAGGTTAGTACTTTTATAAAGCATGCATTCTGTTTAATTTTGTATTTATTACTTTTTTATTTTTTTTATGTAGACGTCGAGAATTGGCCAGTCTGCGATTTTTTTATATCATTTTTTTCAACAGGTTTTCCCTTAGACAAAGCCATTGAATATGTAAATTTACGTAAACCATTTTGTGTCAATGATCTTCCTATGCAACGAATTCTTTGGGACAGACGCCTTGTATTGAAATTGTTGGATGCTTTAGGAACACCTACACCAAGACGCCTTACTGCTAGTCGAGATGGAGGGCCAAAATGTGATTCTTATGTGAGAGAGAAATTAAGAAAATATTTAGGTAATGATGTCGACAATCTTTCATGTCCTCCAGCCGTTGTCGAAATGATTGATCAAGATACAATTAGTGTCAATGGTGAAACTCTACGAAAACCTTTTGTTGAAAAACCAATTAGCGGTGAAGACCATAATATTCATATTTATTATCCATCAGAAATGGGAGGTGGTGGCCGTCGCTTATTCCGTAAGGTTGCCAACAAGTCAAGTGAATTTGATCCAAATTTGTCATTATTTCGAACTGGAGGTTCATTCATCTATGAAAAATTTATGGACGTTGACAATGCAGAAGATGTTAAAATATACACAATCGGTCCTAATTATGCTCACGCTGAAACACGAAAATCGCCTGTGGTAGATGGACTTGTAAGAAGGAATAATGATGGTAAAGAAGTTCGTTATATTACGACACTTACACCAGAAGAAAAGAAAATTGCGAGTGATATCTGCACTGCTTTCGGACAAGTTGTGTGTGGATTCGATTTACTTCGAGTTCATGGAGAATCATATGTCATTGACGTTAATGGTTGGTCGTTCGTAAAAGGAAATGATGAATATTATATTAACTGTGCGCGTATTTTGAGAACAATGTTTATGACTGCAGTTCGAAAGCGCAAGGTCAGCATTGATTCCATACCAAATGAACTTAGATTTGAGAATTCGTGGCGACTTAAATCATTTATATCAGTTCTTCGACATGCTGATCGCACTCCAAAGCAAAAGATAAAATTTACTTTTCGCAGCCAACCATTTATAGTACTATTAGGTGATAAAAAGGACGAAGTTATCTTACGTAAAGATTATGAACTGCAAGAAGTTGCTGAAGCTACACGCAAAGCTATCCAATTACAATGTGAAGATATGGTAAAATTGGAACAGCTTAGCTTAATTTTACGAATGAAAAGGGACTTACCCGGAACCAAAGTGCAGATCAAACCAACTTATAGTAAAGAGGATCAGTCTTTTGTCAAACTTCAACTTATTGTCAAGTGGGGTGGTGAGGTTAGTCAATCAATGAATGAATTTTGAGTTCTGAAATCATCCAACTTTAATAAATGTTTTACTTTGACAGTTCACACATTCTGCTCTCTATCAATCGCGAGATCTTGGAGAGAACTTACGTAAAGATCTTCTGATAATGAACAGGAGCGTGTTTGATGATGTTAAAATGTATACTAGTTCAGAAAGGAGGGTCAGCGCTACCGGTATGTTAAAGTTAATATTTATTATCCCTTAGTTGTTTTGAGGAAATATTAGAATTTGTTTTGCAATACCTATAAGTAACATAATTATCAAATTAAGATTAAATTCAACAATGTCGGTATTTTTTTTTTCTTTTGAAACTATATATGATGAGAAGATAAGAGATTAAAAGTGATCTTTGTCCTGACAACAAATTATTGGTTCATATTAACATTTCGTATTAAATAATGTTAATGCATTAAAAATTTCTTATTTTCCTTATTATTTAAGAAAGAAAGAAAAAAGTTACCAGAAGTCTGTGAAAAGTTATAATTGCAAAATTAAGTTTTATAACAAAACAATATAGGAAATATATACATGATTATATTAATAAATTATAATTATTATTAAAAAAAAAATTTTTTTTTTTCTATAATTTTCTAAGCTGATATATTCTCCAGAGCATTTTTAGACATCGAATATATTCCAGAAGGGATTATTGAAATGCGAAAGGAAATGTTGGATGATAGTAATGCGGCAAAAGAACAAATGGATGCTGCAAAAAGCCAATTGTGTACTCTTTTAAAACCTGGTGAATCTACAAAGATCAATGCTATATGGCCCGACGATGTTCCGGAACCACGTATAGTAGTTCAAGAAGAGATAGAACTGATGAAAGAACTACGTGAGATTATGAGAGAAAACTTCAATACAATGGATGTTGAATCAATACAACTTCGATGGTGTTGTTCAGAAAATCCAAATTTGTTCAAGGAGAGATGGGAAAAGTTGTTTGAAGATTTTTGTGACGTAGAACGAAAAAAATTTGATCCTAGCAAAGTATCGGAATTATATGATAGTATCAAATATGATGCTTTGCACAATCGACAATTTTTAGAGACTATTTTCGTGAAACAATCAGAGGGTAAAAGTGCCTCCAAAGTTAAGAAATTATATCATATGGCCAAAATATTGTTTGATTTCGTAGCACCACAAGAGTATGGTATAACTAATGAGGATAAACTTCAAATTGGACTTTTGACTTCGAAAAGTTTGATACAAGACATTATCAAGAATTTGGAGGTAAATGAATTATTAATACTTATTATAATAATATTATATCATAAACGGACGTGTGAAATACGCGTGAAATTTATTTATTTATTTTTTTTCTTTTTTTCTTTGATAAATTTCATAAGGAATCAAAAACAAGTCCAACCCCATGTACAAGATTGTATTTTACTAAAGGTAAAATCTATAGTGATATAGTTGATTTACGCTTTTTCTTGTAATAATATATTTTTTTTTATTAGAATCTCATGTTCATACCCTTTTAAATGTTGTATTCTTGTCCGGTCTTCCTACACGAATTTCCAAGAATAAAATACCGGAACTCGATTGTAAATATCACAAATAATTTAACCAGAGAAACTTATTATTAAGACTATTAACGCTTTAATGTTGCGCCAATTTCTACTTATTAAGATCTCACCCAAATAACTTTTGAACTATACGAGCGTCATCGCGGGTTGTCCGGCGACAAGGAATATTCTTTACGAGTAGCATTCAGCCCCGGTGCGCATGATCCCAACATTTTGGATTTACGTCTAGATGCTAGACATTGTTTGAATGTAGCTCCTAGAATGTAAGAAATTATAATCTTTTATTCAAAAAAAAATTTTTTTGACACGCAAATTGACAATGACAAACACTTATTGCCAATCTTAGAAACCTTACGGATCATTTGCCCCTCGATGTAGCACTTTCCTATTATAAAAGTAGGGTATATAATACTGACATTAAACCAAAAAATGTAGAGCTTCCACCTGTTGTTCCAGTAGATAAAGATAATATTACTTCATTACAATTAAGTAAATCTTTCTAAGCCTATGTATTTAATGTCAAATTATTTTTGTTTGTTCGAAATTTTGTATTTGAAAATCGTTCATATTGAAATTGTATGTAGCTAAATATCACAAAAGTAATAGTAATTAATTTATTCTTGAAATCTACCAAAATGAAAATGTTTCATAGTTGATCTTTTACCATAATAAATTTTTTGCATGAATGGTTGCATATATGAACAAAAAAACTTTTTTTTTTTAAATACGTAACATGACTACTAGAGAAGAGGAACTTAAAAAGAGAAAAACATATCTTCAAATAGCAGGCACTGCCTGTTCAAATTGTCACAAAACTTGTAAAGAAGCTGGAGTAACTTCTCTTTTACGTTGTGCACGCTGTAGAATGTTTCATTATTGTTCTAAAGAATGTCAAAAGGCCGATTTTCAATTTCATAAAACATTTTGCAGTGCCATTGAAGAAGTGAACAACACTGAAGAAGCTTGGTATTCATGTAAAGGCGCAGAATCTGAATGGAATAAACGCAAGATCTATCAAATGCAATTATTAAGTTATGTACTTGATAGAGAATTAACTAACTATGAAAGGCATGCGTGGCTGAACCAACCAAAATGTCAAATATGTTTTAAATGTCCGAGAGACTTGAAAAAGTTACAGACGTTGGTCCCATGTCCAAATTGTCAAGTTGTCTTTTGTTGTTCTTCTGATCATTGGGAAAAACATCGTTCAAAACATAATGATTTATGTGCAACATATCAGATCATGCTCGAATGTGAAAAAATCAGATATCTACCTGATCAACCTTTATGGGCTCCAGAAGAATATGATGAAAATAAATCATATCCTCCACTGCCAAAAGATTGGAATGAATATTTCAAATGGAGAAAGGCTTCTCATGTACTTCAACATGACTCTTATTGTCGAGTCATTACAAATACGCTCTCTTTACCTCTCACAATTCTTGCAGCTCTTAAAAGATTTTATGATCGTGATCAATTACATTCTATTAACGATATGGTAATCCATCTTGCCGGTGCAAATCAATACGAACTTTTAGCGCTGATGGCTTTTGAAGAAATAATGCACGTATTAACAAATATCAAATCTCTACAACTTGTAATGGTTGGGTTAGAGATGTTTTCGAAAAATCCTGGATTTCCCTTGCAATGTTGTCCTCGATGCACTGAAGAAAATAGGAAACGCATTTGTTCAATGTATCCAATGACTTATCATGATTTTGCCACTTCTTTAGATTACAATAAACCTCACTTGGTTGTTGGATTTAACACAGGCCTATATGAAGATGATACCGAACTTTGGAAACCAACAATCGATTGTTTGTTGGATAAAAATTTGCCATGTTCTTTCACTTCTTACTCTAAAAAAGAAGCTATTGAAGATGTTAAAATACTTAAGAAGTGGGGTGCTAAAATTCTTACGGGATCCAAAGAAAATAAATGGAGAAGTAATATGCCTCTTGCCGAACCTCAAGAAGTTGATAAATTTTATTATAATAATTATTATATAACATTATTTCAAGGAAAAGTCAATAAAGATAAAAATTAAGAATTAGTATTATTATATTATTATATGCTGATTCTAATTTGTCGATGAATTTACTACACATATTTTCTAAAACCTCGGCGTAAAAATATTATTTTCTATATTATTATAAATTTTTCTCGTTTTTTAATTTAAATTATTTAAATTAAAATTGTTCTTTGTAAATATTCCTTTTAATTACATATAAATTAATTAGTTTTATCTTCTAATGTAATTATAAAATAACTCTATATAGTTAAATTACTAAAAATACGTTAAATTATTAATTCAAATAAACTCATCGAAAAAAAATATAATAGAAAAATATCAATGTTATCAAAACAAGAAAAATTAACCACCACGTGAAATGACTACTTTGAGTATTTGATAGCCGTTTTAACTTATCCATAGTACCACCAATATATGAGCTTGTCCCAGAATATTCATCCGACTTTATATTTATAAAAGAATCAATTAGCTGCTACACGAATAATATATAAATAAAAATAATAATATTTACCATAGTTGAAATAAGATTATTTGACTCTTTTACACTTTCACCTATGCTTAATGCAATCTGAAAATAATCGAAAAAAAAATTAATTAAAATCATTCAATCATAATAAAACTATAGATACATTTGTACATACCTCTTTAAATATCATTACTTTTCCCGTCAAACCCTCAATTTTTTCGTCATTTTGACTTTCTAAATCTAAATGTGAACTTGTTGAAGTATAATTAGAAGAAGGTGTATTGGTTCTTAAAGCTGGACTGGTTCCTGAGGCAGATGCACCAGTAAATAACGCCGCTCGATTTTGGTGGTTATTGTAAGTTCTACATTTAAAAATGCAACAAGTTGAGAACAATTTTAACAGGAAGTGTATAAACATGAAAAATTTGAGTTATGTTTATTATCTTTACCTTACACGTCTTGCTTGATTCATTATAAGAAACTTTTTGAACGGCTGCACTAAGAATGAAAAAAAATAACTGGTAAATTATTATCAGTCATTTATTACCATAAATTTTGTGTAACATAGGGTGTGATAAAATAATTTTTTATTTCGAAATAACGAAATAATAAATTTAAAATATGAACTGTTTTTGGAATTCTCGTCTTTCGCTTCTTAATTCACGTACCGTTCAAAGAAAACTATTTGTTCGTAGCTATGCAACTGAATCTGGTTCTCATCAATTCCCTAAAGAAGGTATAAAATTACGTTTTTTTAAACTTTTTAAACTTTTAGCTAAATTATTAATTCTTGCAATTTCAAGGATTTGGTGCTCCTATATGGAGAAGAACACTAGGTGTTGTTATATTTGGTCTTATATGGTATCAGGCTGACCAATACTTTACAAAAAAAGGAGAGGTAATTGATATTATTATTAAATTTTATTAAGAGTTTTTTATTCAAATGTTATTGATTTTCCTTTTTTTTTTTTATTTAGAAACATCCCGTAACAAAGGTAATTTAATTAATTATCCGACACAATTTTTTATTCTAAATTAATTATTGTTATTGTGAATTACGGATGTAAAGTGGATCGAAACTTTGATGATACCAGAATCTGAGTATAAAAGACGAAATCTGGCGCATCTTTATTTATCTGTTGAAGCTGCGAAGGATAAGTAAGTTTATTTTCTTCTAAAAAAAACAATCTATTATTAATTAATCTAATTTTTTTAATTTAATTTTATAGGGTTCTTTTTGGAGAAGCTAAACCACCTCCTATTTATAGACTTAAAGACCCAGAGTAAATATTATAATTATTATTATTATTCCTTATTGTTTAATGCAATTTACAAGTTTTAATTTAAAAATTCAAACTTCCGATTTTTAGTCAATTCGAAAGAGCTAGCCCACACTGTATTGAGCCTGGATTAGAAGTAGATTTATCAGATTTAGTAGTTCGAAAGGATTAAATTTTTCTTATCTCGTAGATTGTTCAGTTTTCACGTGATTATTTAATTACTTTGCATATTATATTATATTGCACTATTTCACATGATAAAATACCAAAAAAAACCCACAAATGAGTTCTCCTTTTTTTATCATATGATTTTCACATGACAAGTAATTAACAATTTATCAAGAGCTTTATTATTTTTTGAACAAGAAACTAACGACAATGACCAAAATTCCTCGTATAAATCCGTAAGATACTGGAATATTCTTTATTTTTACTTTTTGAATTTTACTTATTTCTAGATTTGGTAAATGATTTGAACCGTTTTGCCGATGCTTCAAAACTTGATCAGAAATTTTTAAAATTTTGTTGATTCCTTGAACCACTTTACCTATCGTAAATTGAATTTCACCTATTTAAAGCATCATGACCTAACCTAATAGGGAATTATTTATCACCATTTCATAGTACCAATATGAATTTGAGTAATTATTCGAGGAGAAATATAATTTATCTCATACATTCTTCCCAATTAACTATTTTAGGTGGAAGAGTAATATCTACACTCATATTTAAACTACTATTATCATCATCACTAACATGTTCTTCGTGTTCTTGTTGTTTAATACCAGATGAATAAGAAAATTCATCATCATTCTCATCTATTAATAAACCTGTATTGCTAGTGCTAACATTTGTTATATTATCAAAGTTTGAGAATCTCCTATTCATTATCCTTTGTGGTCTATCTAACATCATAGAAGCATTTATAGAACTATTATTACTATTGTTATTATCTTCCATTACTTCCATATTATTAACATCATAGGTGTTATAATTTGGCCAACTCTCATTATCCAATAATTGATGATGTCTATTTTGTCTAGTAAAATAATTTTTGTTATAAACAGTTTTTCTTATTATAAATGCAATTGCAATTAAAGCCAAAATTATTGCAAATATCATTCCCGTTATAGCAGGACCCGAAGATGAATTAAATATTTTACCATTTGGATTTGAAGATTTAGTAGGAGAAACGCTAGTAGAAGGTAAAGTTGATATTGTTGGGGATGGAATTATTATTACGGTTGGCGAATTACGATCGCTATAATGTTGACTATCTTCGTTATTATTGTTGTTGTCCTTGTTGTTATTATCATCGTCATTATTATTATCGTTATCGTTATTATTAGTCTTAATAGTCTCTTTAGAATTGTTATCGTTATTATCATCATTATTATTTTCTTCATTATTATCAATAGATCCTTTAGAATTGTTATCGTTATTATTACCATTATTATTTTCTTCATTATTATCTCCATTTTTATTGTCACTTTTACCTCCATTTTTATTATTACTTTTACCTCCATTTTTATTGTCACTCTTATCTCCATTTTTATTGTCATTTTTATTATGGGAACTTTGATCATTAGAAGAAATTGGAGGAGTAGTATTTGAAGTATTTGAAGTATTTGAAGGAGTATTCGGAGATTTAGGATTATTTCTCGAAGGCGTGGAAATTTCTTTACCATCACTTGATGGAATTAATGGAGGAGTTTGTGTTGGAATAGAAGGGAAACTTTTACTTGGTGAGGTGAAAAAAGATTGTTCATGAGAAGAAGTAGGAATTACAATTGTATGTATTGAAGGATGAAAATTTGTTGTAGTTGGTAAATTGAAAGTTGGATTTATATTGTTAATTGATATACTACAAGAAGTGTTGTCACTAGTTTTTGTTTTGATTGGAAGATTTGTTGATTTAATAATTCCTTTATTATCATCATTAATTTTCTTTTCTATTTTATTGTTTTCTTTTTTTACTCTCTTTCTTTTGGTTCTCTTTATCTCATTTTTTATAAATGGGATAACTATATTTTTTACTTTTCGTTTTTTTATTTCATTCTTTCGTCTATATTTTCTAGTTATCATTGAATCTAAATAAAGAAAAAAGGTGAATGATTGATTATACTGTATATTAAAAACAAAAAAATTGATTGTATATTTACCTATACATGTTTTATTCTTTTCGAATACCATTATTTTAAATAAAACTATATAATGTATTTATTGAAATTATACAAGATTATTTACAAAAAAAGAAAAAAGAATGAAGAATGAGTATGGAAAATTGTTTATTAGTATCACGTGATTCTCTCTATCTTTTTTTTTTACCTACAAAATATAGAAGAAAAAAAAAAAGTATTGTTAAAAATATTTTTTTTAAAAAAAAAAGAAAGAAAGAAAAGAAAAAAAAGAATGATCTAGTAATATTTATATATCCATCTAAAGAAGTTAATGTACATTAGGAGTTTTTATTGTTATATTATTTTGTGCATTATTTTGAATTGGATTATAATTTTTTTTTTTATTTTTCGCTTTTTTTAGATTTTTCGTGTAATTTATGGATTTTATGGATTTAAATAACTTACAAAAATTTCGATATGGCGCAGAAAATAGAGTAAATCTTTTTCGGCGGAAAACAATTTTCGCTAAAAAAAAAGGCGCCATCCGACCTTAATGAAAAAAATTTAAACGAGTAAAAATTATTAAAAAAAAAAAAAAAAAAAAAAAAAAAAAAAAAAAAAAAAAAAAAAAAAAAAAAAAAAAAAAAAAATAATATTTTAAAAAAAAAAAAAAAAAAAAAAAAAAA
>QZLH01000144.1:0-23173 GCA_003833135.1 Oehlia diaphana | reverse complement strand
CTATTTATGTAAACGGATGACTAAAAAAAAAGTTTTGTTTGATTTAGTCAAAATTAGTACAAAACTGCGGTAGAATTATATATAAAAGCAAAGGTTTTATAAAAAAAAAAAAAAAAAAAAAAAAAAAAAAAAAAAAAAAAAAAAAAAAAAAAAAAAAAAAAAAAAAAAAAATAATTTGATCTTTTAAAAAAATTAAAAAGATACGTAAAAAAGATTTTCTTCAAAATTTACTTTAAAAGAAAAAAAAAGAAATTGTTGGCGATCTATCTGTTTAACTTTTAAAGTATAAATATCATGCGGGAAAAATTATTATGATTTTTTTTTAAAGAAAATCATTTTTTTTTTTTTAAAAAAAAAAATGAAGTTAAACTTACCCTAAATAATGAATAACATAATTAAAAAAAAAAAATATCACGAAAGAAAAAAAAATTTAAAAAACTTGACATTTTTTTTTTAAAAAAAACATTAAAAATTTATTTGTGAATGGATGGAATACGAATACAAAATAATACACGCGATAATTTCAGTAACACGAAACCATGGAATTAGGAAATTGAATAATAATGGCCGCAAATTCTAGAATTTGTTGTAAAAAAAATAACATTTATGGTATTGTTTTAAAGTTGTTACTCAATTGATGTATTCACAAATTATTATAAGTAAACAAAACAATATGGTTTAAATGCCGTATTCTTAAAAGTTTTGACAAATAAAAAAAGGTTTATCGACTAACCAATAACAATGTGAACCTTCTCAAATATTCAAAGTTTCTTTTTAAGGTAAATTTCGTCTTATCGTCGTACAATATATTGTACATACAGTATTTTACAAGCTAGAAATTCCAAGCAGATTTTAAAATTAAATGGATGCGTGGCGTAGTAAATCCAATTATATATAAAATGTTTTCAAATAGTACACGCAAAAAAAAATGTCGGAGAAATAATTATACATGTATTTCTTGTTTCAGACAAATTACTTTTTCTAACTATATTTAGAAAACAAACAAAGCATGAAATAAATTAATATAATAATAATGACAATGTAAATTTATGCTCTTTCATGTAAAAATACAACAAAGATATAACGATATGTCACATACACCTAGAAATAACCTTTAGCATATACTAACTTCGATAGGTATAATATTAATTTTAAATTAGTAAATTAATATTATACTCTTCCGTCCAATAAATACTCTATTTGTAGATTTTAACGAAGTTAATAAAATGTATACAACTCGCTATGATTCAAAATCGTTTCGGTCTTGGTCTTTTTTTTCCTGAAACGTAGAATAGCTGCGAAACATATGAAATTTCATAATTTTTCATATATTTGGAATTGTCTTTGTATAATATATATAATATATATATATATTTTTTATATATTGATGTATAATTTGAAAGTTGAAAATTACCTCAGTAAAATGCAATTGAGACGAAACTAGTTAATTAATTTGGTTTCAAGCCACATTTTCAAGCCATACAGTATGCATGTCTTATAATATCAGTTATTATGATTGGTCATCATGCATCAAACATTATCATAAGGTCGGACATAAACCTCGGCCGCGCCACTTTTAACGCATAACACCATTGTTTTAAATAATATATATATTTCACTGACTGTTGTATCATGTAGACATTATTACATCATTAGGCGTTTCGTCGACAATGTGTGTTCATGCATTTTAGGAAGTGAAAGATAAATTGGAGAGAATATGTGGTGTAACCTATATTATTCGACTTTTAAGATTTAAATAAAGGGTAAGAAATTTTTATTATAAAATTGTCGAAAAAAACTCTTCTTTTTTTTCATTTTCTCTTCTTATATAAACACAGATTTTGAATTTTTTTATCACACAAATTAAACACAATTATTACACAAGAAAATGTTTCTATTAAAAGATTTTTCTCGAGATATTGGTAAATTACTTGAAAATAGTCGTAATACACATGACATTATTATTAGAGTAGGAGAAGGAACATCACAAAAAGATTTTAAAGCACATTCACTTATTTTAAGAGTGAGAAGTGGATATTTTCAGAATGAATTAACAAATATTGAAAAACTTTATAAAGAAAATGGAATAATTGTTTTTGATAAACGAAATTATTCACCAAAAATATTTAAAATTATTTTAAAATATTTATATACAGGAAAAATTGATTTAAAAAATTTAGATACATTTGACATTTTACAAGTGTTGATCACTTCAAATGAATTAGAATTAACATGTTTAATTGATTTCATTTTACAATATTTGATAGAAAATCAATCAGAACATTTATATCGTAACCCTTTAAAATTCCTTCATATTTTATTATATAATTATAATGAAATATTTTCTTCCTTAAAAAAACATTGTATTAATATTATTTGTGAAAATCCCATGAAATTTTTATTCAATTCCACGGAATTTTTATTACTGGATAGATCTATTTTATTATTGATTTTAAATCAAAATTTTCTTAATGTTAAAGAAGAAATTCAAATTTGGAATTATATTTTAAAATGGGGTATAGCTCAAATGCCTTCATCTCAACTTATATTTAAAACTATTAATAATTGGTCAAAAGAAGAAACAAATACTTTAAAAGATATTTTATATGATTTTATTCCATTAATTAGATGGAAAGATATTCCATTTAATGATATTACAAATAAGGTAGCCCCTTATTCTAATATTTTACCAAAAGATTTTTGTTTGGAAATTTTTAACCTTCATCATAATATTACTTCTTCTTCTTCTTCTTCTTCTGATTCAATTATTAAAAATTCTTTATTAATTTCTTCCCGTTCCCCTTTAAATTCTCTTTTATTAACATCAAAAAAATTAACTTATATATCAAGTTGGATTGATCAACGAGATAAGAAAAGTTATTATTCTTCAAACAATTTACCTTATTCATTTAAATTACTTTATAGGGCAAGTCGTGATGGTTTTGATGCTAAAAAATTTCATACTTTATGTGATAATAAAGGTCCAACTATCACAATTGCAAAAATATCCAAAAAGAATTTATTGATTGGTGGTTATAATCCTTTTGATTGGAAACAAAATTCTGATAGTATTGATTGTAAAAATATTTATCAAACAGAAAATAGTTTTTTATTTTGTTTTGGTAAAGGTGAAAAGAAAGTAAATTCTGATAAAGATATTGATAAGAAATCTATAATTAAATCAAGAATATCTAAATTAATTAAGGTTACAAATCCTAAAAAAGCTATTTATTATGATCCTACTTGTGGTCCTTGTTTTGGTGGTGGTTATGATTTAGGTATTATTAATAACAAAATGGTTTCTTATGGTTCTCTTTCATATAATGGAATCAATAAATTTATTAAAAAAGATTCTCATTTAAATTTAGACGATTATGAAGTTTTTCAAGTTGTTGAGATTTGATTAGGCATAGCATAAGTTTAATTTTATCATAAGTTTTAATTAATATAAGTTTAATAAGTTTAATTTCAATCATAAGTTTAATTATTTAATTAGAATAAGTAATCAGAATAAGTTATCAGAATAAGTAATTAGAATAAGTAATTAGAATAAGTTTAATTATAAGTTTAAATTAAAATTTAAGATAAGACTTTTTTTTTTTGAATAAAGAAAATTTTTAATAATTATGACAATTATGTGATTTTTGCGTACCAGAAGGTTCTTTTATTAGTCTTGAGCGTAACATATGACGAAATACTACGCAAAGTGACACAAAAAGTTCATTATCCGCTTCACTCAATGTTACCGCCGATTGGTTCTATCATTGCACATCATTCCAACAATCTCCGCAATGAAACAAATCTATTGTTTCCTCACCTGAAGAGGAATCAAAGAAATATAATTTCCTTTTATATAAACAATCCTTTTTTAAAAAAATATGATGGTTCATTATTTTATTTCTAGTTAATCTTATTATTAACTTAGAAAACCCTTTCAATAATGAAAAGAATTGAAAGACCTAATAATACTTATAAATTGTTGTGATCTATTAAAAATTTATATTTGGGTCTTGAGATATTCTTTCATAAATCTTTGAATTGTTTCTTTGATCAAATTTACTATTGTAATAAATCATTTTAGCAATATAATAAGCTTGGATGTTAATATCTTAAACAAATTTGGTATCAATCATCATTTTTTACAGGAAAAAGTTTCAAAGTTGATCGTAAATATTGTTCCACAACCAGAATATATATAAATATATATATATATGTACTACGATTTTGCTATATTTAACGAATTTTCTTTATATATTAAGTTTTGTCAAAGGTAATTCCGTGATTTGCGAGAAGACATTAAAAATGAATGCTTTATTTTCTAAAATTTTCAATAATAATTTTTTTTTAAAAAGGTTTAAATGTGTAGAAAGAAAATTATAAATATATAATTCGTACTTTATTTATTTTAAACAGTGCTGATGAATGCCGCAGTATTCCTTCCTTTACTCGCAAATACGCAGCTACCTGTTTCATCGGAACCATTTTCCTATTAGTTTCATATATTTATTACTATTTATGTAAACGGATGACTAAAAAAAAAGTTTTGTTTGATTTAGTCAAAATTAGTACAAAACTGCGGTAGAATTATATATAAAAGCAAAGGTTTTATAAAAAAAAAAAAGAAAAAAAAAAAAATTACGAATTTCTCTCTAAACAAAAATGGATACAAACGAAAATGAGAAATATAATATATTATTCAAAAATTACGAAAATTTGGACAAACCTTTACCCCCTTTAGAAAATCCATTTTTTCGAGATTATTATTTAGTTTATATTAATACAACGTACGACACAGAACAACTTCGTACGAATCCTAATTACTTAGCTCATGAATATCATAATTATACTACTTATTTAATAAGTTTAATTACAGATCAAGAATGCTTAAAACCAAATTTCCCACCAAATATAAATGTTGAAGATTATGTACCAAAATTTGAGAAAAGAAAGAATATCACTTACCGTACGGGAAATTCTTTTATTATATACAGAAAATATTTTTCTGAATATTTGGAAAGTTTAGAAATTAAATTACATCAATTATTGATCACAAGGTTATCAAGTGATTATTGGAAAAGAGAACCTATAACCGTTAAGGCCTATTATAAAAAAATTTCGGATCAAATAAATAAAATTTATAATCAACAAACTATGAATTTAATAAAATTAGCCCCCGAATCAGATAGTTTATCAGATAGTTTATTTTAAACATTTTAAAATATAAATAGTTAAATAAATATGTAGTGTATACTGTAGTCAGTTAAATTGTTATATTTTATTATATGTAAAATGTATTGTATTTTTTTTTTTTTTTTTCCTCTTTAAAAGTTCCTATAAAGTTCATACGCAGTTTCGTACTTGTACTATACAACTCGCATTTAAATCATCGATGATAAACTTTGACTAATAAAGGATTTTTCATAGGTAAAGTTAAAGAAACGCCAAAATCAGGTGGTAATTTTTGTCCTGGTACCATTTCAAATTTATACTGTCTTAATACAGCAGTTGCCAACATTATGGCTTCAGTTGTAGCGAAATTTTGTCCAATACTAATAATAGAATTACATAGTGAGTGACACGATATTTTATCCCACTATACCAATTATGCATATTTACATACCATATTCTTGGTCCACAATTAAAACTGGTGAATTTGTATGGACTTGGTTTTAATCCATCTTCGGAGTTTAAGAATCGTTCAGGATTAAATATTTTTGCATCTTTGCCCCACGTTCTTTCGTCTCTTCCAGCAGCCCAAGAGGACCAATTTACCATCTCACCAGCGTAAATTGGTATACCATTTGGAAGTACGTCATCTTTAAGACATACCTATAATGATTTATTAAGTATTTTTCCTGTGAATAAACTTATTATAAAAATAATTTTTGATTAGATTTTGATTATTACCCTAAAATTGTTTGGTACTGTTGGATGTAATCGAAGAGTTTCGTAAAATATTGCGTGAGTATATTGAAACTGTTTTATATTTTCATAACTTGAAATTGGTTCTTCTTCTGAAAGTAAAGAATTCGCCTCTTTTACTAATTTTTCTTCAATAGAAGGATTAACCATAACATTATACATCATCCAAGAAAGGGCCTAAAGAATGGAAAATATCAAATATACATATTTATATTTATACATACGGTATTTATGTATTTATGTTATTACCTGCGCGGTCGAGTCACGTCCTAAATTATACAGATTGATTTATGAGGAGAGTGTAAAATACCAAAATAAAGTTTTTTTTTTTTAAAAAAAAAAACGTACCAGCAATTATGAAATTTAAAACAACATCTATTAACTGTTTATCAGTCATATTTTCTCCATTATCATATTTAGCTTCCATAAAAAGATTTAGAACATCTGTAGCTTCTCTTAGAGTTTCTGGATTCTTTCTACGATTTTCAATTATTTGATATGCAAATTCTGTTAAGTATTTACAATCTTCACGCAATTTACGACCTTCTTCGGTAAATAATTCTGTAATAGTCCAGAAACTATTTTGTAATCGTTTGCCTAATGCTCCTTGAACGAAATCAAATGATTGAGCAAATTTTACTGGACTATCTGTATTCGTTAAGCATTTAAAGTCCAATCCAAATATAATCCTTAAATTTAATGATAAATGAGATAAAAGATTTTTTTTTTTTTTTCAAAAAAAGATAATTTAAAACTTACTTTCCAAATGAATCCAACGTAAACCTATAAAATAATTCTTGTAAATCAAAAATTTCTCCACTATTCACTTTTTTTTCCATGACTTTTAAAAATATTTTTGTTTGTTCTTCAAACACGACACATATAATTTCACGAAAATTTCTAACATTAAATAATTGACTAAATAATTTTCTTTGCATTTTCCAGTTATCCCTATTAATATATCAAAAATTTATGTTAATGATAATACGAAAAGGTTTATGTTGTTGCGCAGTAAAATCATCATTTTACCCGGAAGTATTGAAAATTCCATCTCCTAGAAGATCGTAAAGGATTTTATGTAACTTATCTCCCTTAACATAACCTTCGAAATTCGCTGTAAAAATTGGTTCATATTATTAGGAATTATTATTTTCTTCAATAACAATTTACTGATATAATTTTTAATACCTTTCATAACATGCTCTAAACATTCGGGATCATTGACAGTTATAAATCTACCAAATCCTGGTAAAGTATATGTTCTAAATTTAAGTAAATGAATCGTTAAATATTGTTGTTATTATAAACTGTTTTTTTTTTTAAAAAAAAAAATAAAATTTTCATAACATACGCATTTGGACCGTATTTCATTAAAGTTTCATATAAGAAGATTACAAATCCATTATTATCATGTTTAAGAATATCAAAAAGATTTCCAAAGAGCGGTAAACCTTTTGGACCATTAAGATCTTTTCTTGGATTTGAACCAATACTTCTATCCGGATATTTTATCAAAAGATAAATCAAAATTCCTACGAATCCTACGAGGATAGTTATAATAATTGTCATCCTTATTTTTTTAGCTTACGATAAATATATATATTTCGTTTTCCGGGATTTAATTAAAGTATGAAATAAAAATAGTTTCAGTTCGCTTTTTTAAAACGTTTTCAATGAGACGAAGAAGGTTAATTAGTTTATTCTTTGAAACATTTACAACATCATAATTCCCAAATATAGATTTAACCTTTCTTTAATTGTGTTCGGTACGCCATCGTATTATTTTTTCCCATTGCACATCAAACAAACAAGGATAGGCCTTCCACATAAACGAAAAAAAGACCGGAAAAATATTCAAGCGACTTTTGTGATCCAGAATAGCATATACCGTTAATTTAACCCAATTATAATCTCTCAAAATCAAATTAATATAGCCCATTTATACTTGGGAATACAATTTTTGGTTGAATTCTTTGTTTTATTCTTTGTTTAATTTATATTTTTACCTCTTTTTGTTTCTTTTGAATTTTTTTTTAAATATAATGTTTTTTTCACGCCTATGCCTTTAAAAATAATATCCACTATAACACTGATTATTTTAGGTAACAATAAAATAACCAGATAGAAGTATAGATACAAAACCAGATCTTATAGAAGCAAAAGGTTTACTATAATTAATCTTTTCAATAAGTTATTCTACCTTACCTGTAAAGTGAAATAATTGAATTGAAAATGATTTTACTTTTCCAAAATTGGATGGATTCATGATCCTGGTAGAATTAGGGAATGCACGTGATTTAAAACAAGATGTGTTAAAACAATTTAAATCAGTTTTTTATTGTTTTAAAACGTTTTTTATTTGTTTTTAAAACATTGATCGGCATGATTATTGCGTAATTCTCGTGTTCCGTAAGCACTTGAAAAAAGTTACCTCGTCAAAAGTGTAGTTATATTATATAATTTTTTTTTTAAGAGTTAGCGCACATTTTATTTAACGAATAGTAGAGGATCACTAGTATCACTAAGCTATTACAAAATACAAAGTCGGTCTGGCTATACTCTAACTCTAAATATATATTATATGATAAAGTGCTTAAATTTTTATTGCAAATATGTATAACGTAGTAAAGGCTGGTAAAATGCTTAATGATTTAAAACATGTTTAAAACATGTTTTAAAACGCCAAAATTGTTTTAAAACATGTTTTTTGCCATCCCTAGGTAGAATACGTTATAAAAAGTGAGTTTTCACTTTTCAGGTATCAATATAAATGTATTACTTAATTGCGCCGTCTCGAAATTGATTTTCAAGTATAATTAAGTATATTTAAGTATAATAAGTCATTTGATACTAGAATTTAGTTTATTTCAAGTATTACGATGTTACATTGCACATCAACAAGTCCATGTAGTAATACAGATAACAATTTAGGTTAATTAAATTTTTAAAATATCGGAGCAATATAATTACTTTCATTTAGGTGATTCATAAAAACATTAATGATTTACTTGCGATATTAACCAATGATACAATTGCTAATTGTCATCAATCAGATGGATCTACAATTTCTCTTTCAAATCAATACGAAATGAAGTCTTTATCATTCATTTATTTCTTTTTTTGTTCAGATTCTTTGTTCGAATTCTTTGTTTAATTCTATATTTTTATTTTCTTTTTTGCCTTCCTATTTTTTATAATTTTTTTTTTTACTCTTTTTTTCTTTTTTTTTAAAAAAATATATTTCTTATACTTTACTTTTGAAAATGATATCCATTCTAACATCAATATTCATTATCCTCCTAGGTATTCTTCTTTATCTAATAATAAAATATCCGGATAGAAGTATAGGTACAAATGCAAGACCAGATCTTAAAGGACCAAAAGGTTTACCGTTAATTGGAAATCTTTTCAAAATAAGAGAGAAAGGGTTAACAAAATTTATGTATGATGTTTTAATGATTTATGGTCCAATTGCGTGAGTAATTTAATGTTATTCTGCCAGTATAAAATGAAATTGAATTGAAAATTTATTAATAATGTTTGGACAGTACTTTTACTTTTCCAGGATTGGGTAGATTTATTACAATTAATGATCCTGAAAGTATAGAATATGTTATGAAAAGTGAGCTTCAAGGAATTTATAAAATTTCTCTTAATAATTATGTAGATCCTAATTAATATCTTTTTTTTCCAGCAAATTTTGATAATTACATAAAAACTCCTGGTAGTAGAATAAGATTACTTGACTTGTTAGGTGATGGTATATTTAACGTTAATGGGTACGCTTTTAGAACAATACTTTATTATATATTACATATGCTATTAATATATTAACATGATTATTTTATTTTTAGACAAATGTGGAAATTTCAACGAAAGTTGGCTAGTCATTTATTTTACGGAAAAAATTTTCGTGAAATTATCTGTGTTGTATTTGAAGAAGAAACCAAAAAATTTTTAAAAATCATGGAAAAAAAAGTGAATAGTGGGGAAATTTTTGATTTACAAGAATTATTTTATAGGTTTACCTTGAATTCTTTTGGGAAGATTACATTTGGATTGGACTTTGATTGTTTAACAAATATTAAAAATCCTGTAAAATTTGCGGTTGCATTTGATTTAGCACAAACAATTACTAATAAAAGAGTTACAAATCCTTACTTGTGGAGGTGTAATGAAATGTTTACAGATGAAGGTCATAAGATTCGTGAAGCTTGTAAATATTTATCGGATTTTGCCTATGATATAATTAGGAAACGTCGAAGTAACCCGGAATATTTGAAAAATCCCAAAGATATTCTTAATCTTTTCATGAATGCTGAATATGAAAATGGAGAAAAATTAACCGATAAAGAATTAAAGGACATTATAATAAATTTAATCATTGCTGGTAAATGTGGATTTTTTTTTTTTAGTCGACTTTGCTTAAATAATGATTTGTTATATGATAACATTTTAGGACGTGATACTACCGCGCAAGAACTCGCGTGGATGATGTATAATGTAATGGTAAATCCAAATGTGGAAGGAAAATTAGTAGAAGAAGTAAATTCTTTACTCTCTGAGAATAATCCAATTCCAAAATATGACGACATTAAACAATTCGAATATACACAAGCCACATTTTATGAAACACTCAGATTACATCCGGCAGTACCAATTAGTATAAAGGTAGGGAAAAGATCCCAATTTATATTTTTATACGAAATGATAAAAATTAAATCATTGAAAACTGTTTGTATAGTTATGCCTTAAAGATGATATGCTTCCAAATGGTACACCAATTTATGCTGGTGAATTAGTGAACTGGTCTTCTTGGGCTACTGGAAGAGATGAAAGTATATGGGGTGAAAATGCAAAAATATTTAGTCCTGAACGATTCTTAAACTCTGAAGATGGTTTGAAACCAAGTCAATATAAATTCACTAGTTTCAATTGTGGTCCAAGATTATGGTAAGTTACATATACATTCTTTGCGTATATAATTCATATATTTAATTACTTTATTAATATTCTCTTAATAATCGATTAGTCTCGGACAGAATTTTGCTACGATAGAAGCTATGACATTGGCAACTTCATTATTAAGAATATATAAATTTGAAAGAATACCAGGTCAAAAATCTCCGCCAGATTTTGGCGTTTCTATAACTTTACCAATGAAAGATCCTTTATTAGTTAAAGTTCATCGAAGAAATTAGATTTCTCTTTTTTATTTGTTATTTGATTAGTATTAATATATTAAAAACATTTCAAAGATTCAATCATAGACATCATAGTTATTATCACAATTACTACCATATAAATAATTGCTTGCGCTGTCAATCATTGTATTAATCCACCATAGATAATTAAATTAATAAACATTTAGAAAGTTCATGGTGCAATTGGTAACAATTTAGTTATAAAAGAAAAGAAGACCAATTATTATGACGTTAAAAAAACTTTAACCGGTCAAATTGAAAATAATACGTAATTTATGACTCTATGTTTTCATCAAGGTCCTGAAAATTTCCTTGATTAGTTATAAACTTTCTAATTAAATCATTAACTTTATCAGGACATTCTTCTTGAATAAAATGGTTAGCTTCAGGAAAGTTTACAATTTTCAGATTTGACACTAATTTTCCCAAATTAGATAAACTTAGATCTTTATGCATCGTTGGATCTTTGTCTCCCTACAAAGTTAAAAAAGTTTTAACAGCAAAGATAATTGAAACGGTTTAAAATTACAGACGTACGTACCCATATGACTAAAGTAGGAATCCCAATGAAACCAGGTTGTTTAATTCCGCGTCTTTCTTGTTCTTTGAAAAATCCATTTATAGCGTCACCTCTATAATAATTTAATCCGCCTGTAAGACTAGCATGATTATCTGCACAAGAAATTGCTTTATAAATGTTAATGTCTTCTTCACTCATCGTCTCTTTTGGAATTGTTCGGAATATTTCATCGTAGATTTCAAGGTCTCTTAATAAAAGCCAAGTTTCTCCTATAGGTCTTGATAAACCAAATATATATGTATAATATATTCCAAGGAGCTGATTTATACACGGTCGAAATTTTTGCCAAGAAAGGGCAAATGTAGACATGGGATTTCTTATTAAAGATTTTAAGTTGCGATAATGGATGAAATCGATTAATCGAGAATGAAAATTTTGGTAAAATATAGCCACATGTGGGCCATTTAGTATTATTAATCTGTCAACATATCCGGATTGATCCTGATATTGATCCCATTCCCAACTTTGCGCTGCAGCCTGCCATGCAATTAAAGAACCCCTATAATTAATAATAACAGGATTGATTTAATTGATTTTCTTTAAAAATTCATTAATAAACTCATCAATGTTATACTAATATTTTAAGTTACCAGTCATGTCCAATTATACATGCTGCACGTCCATTAGAAGACAATTTTTGTATAATTTCACGTATGTCCGTTAATAATAAACTCGCCTTATAATGACGCACCTCACGTGGTTTATAACTCCCACCCGCACCCCTCTATAGATCAAATAAAAAATAATTAAATAATTATGAAATATGATAAATGTGACTCTCTCTATATATTTCGGATTAATAAAAGTATCATTTGGAGTTTAGAACTATGCAAAGCATCAATATTTTAATGTCATCAGCATAATTTCTGATAATCTGAACAATAATCGTATTTATTATTTACCATATCTATAGCCACTAAATGATAATCCATATCTTGAAGTCCTCGAAGTTGATGTCTCCATGCGTACCAAAACTATGTAAATGTAAAATTAGTAATAATAATAAATGTTATAATACAATTGTTTTCAATATACCTGAGGAAATCCATGCAAAAATAAAATTAAGGGCTTAGATACATCTCCAACCTCAACATAGTGGAAAGTTTTCCCTTCGAGTTTTAGTGTTCGGTGATTTACAAAATCAGAACATTCAGTATATAATCTTGACTCGTCTGCAAATAAAAGTAAGTAGTTGATTTTTTCTTTAGCAGAAATTTCTTGAAGAATTAATTAATTGGTCTATTACATAGCGTACAGTTCTTGAATTCTTAATATTATGGATAACCTGCATACTTACAACTACTTCTGTCTTTTACGGTAAAAACATCTTTCCGTTTAACAATTATATCTTTTAAAAGAGGAATACATACCAAGAAAATAAGCCAGAAAACTCCAAGAGAATAATCAAACATTAATTTGGCAATATTTTCAATTTTATGTAAACTCAACATTTTTAACAGAGAAGAAAAATAAAAAGCATAACGAAAAAAAAATGATGCATTTAGTTATTTAAGCACATGTTCTCACATGAAGATTTAGACACATTTATTAACCGATATAACCTTAATTCTGAGATGCTGTGTAACCGTTAATCTCATTTACACGGGGAAATCGCAACCTAAAAAAATATGATCAGTCTTAACCCCGTATACCATAAGCCGTGACATATAACGGTGACAATTAGATTTTTCTCAGAACAAATCCTAAACCTAACCCTAATCCTAACCATTCATTACTATACTATAATTTGCATAATGAAACGGCACAACCTACAGAGTGGGGGGATATTTATTAATTGATAAAAGGTAGAAAGTATAAGATTATTTACATTCTTTTACTTGCAAAATGACCAAACTAAATGAAATTATTGTGGACCAAAGTATCTTTAAATGCATCGTAATAATTATTAAGATTACGTTTTAAAGAATTAGAAGTTTTCTGCTGCTTATCTTAAATCATCAAATAAAATAAACTATGGAATAAAACAAATAAATACTTTAAGTGCTAACAACACGAAATGACTCTTTATTATCATAGGTCAATTATTTACGAAATAAATTTATAATGAAGCTAATAAGTAGCAAATACAATGCTCAAAGAAAGTAATTCAGTTGAAGATTCTCCGATAATATGATTTTATGAAGCTGATAACAAATATACTCTGCTATATTACATTTAATAAGTAAATGAAGAATACGCTAATTATAAAGTATGTATGCATAAATAAATAAAACAAGTGTAATCAAAGGAAAAAATTATTTTTGCATCAACAAGTCAAATTCCAACAAATCTTCATAACTAACCTATTATAAACAAAAATAAACAAATATTAATTATTAAAAAATTTAAAATTATAATTGGTTCAAACTATATCGTTTTTTACCTTATCATTCAAATTAAAATTATTTTTTTGCTCCAATTGATTATTTTTGGAAGTAGTAGTCTTATTAAGCCAATCATCTAATCCATCTAAATCGATCAAAACGCCGACAGGTTGAGATTGAAAGGAAATGTTCTCTTCCTTTTTGTTATATTCGTATTCTCTGTTATTTAATGATTTGGATTTATTATTATATAATTGAAATTTTTAAGTAAGTATTGTACATCTAAATGAACTAACCTATGTTCCTTAACTATTTTCATTTGCTGCATCATATTGTTTGACGGATTAGAAATTTCCTTAATCGGATTTGTACTTCTAATGACAACAATTAAAAATATTGAATTAAAATTTTTTTTTTTTTTTTCAAAATAAAAAAAAATAAAAAAATAAATTAATATTTTTTTATTTATTTGCCTATTTTCCTGCAATTCAAATTTAAAAGCATCGAAATTGAAGCGAACTTCTTTTCTTGACTCAACCAACTTCGAGGAGAATAATGGCACAACTTTAGTACTACGAAAAAATAAACGTATATATTCATTAATGATAAAAATTTTTTTTAAATTAACAAATGAAAAAATTATAAAATCACTACTCCTCATGTGTAGATGTCAAATTTAAAGATTTCGAGTCTTCGAAAATTAAAGTTGTATCATTTTTGGCAGTAACTTTATGAAGATGATTTTCTCCATCAGACTTAATCAAAGTTTCTCTTTGACTTGTTTCAATATATTTTAATGTTTTTTCATAATTATCGGAATGAATAAGATCATCTTTTGGAAAAGATATTTTCATATCAACGAGACCTCTAGCATTAGACACCTGAATAGGCTTTGACACTTTGGGTTGATTAAATTTCGTGATTGGTTTATTGTCGCAATTAGTAAGATCAAAATATTTCTGGATGTCTGTTTTTGAACTTGATTCGATCAATGAAGTAGTTGATGATCTTTCGAAGGTGTTATGATGATTTATATCCCAACAATCCCAAGCTGCGATCATCATTTTTTCATCATCATCTGGATAACACCATGTCGGATCCCAGTTTGGTAGCTGAATAAATAAATACAGTACGTATATATATATGTTTTTATGTAAATAAAATACGAGATATAAAAAAAGAACGAAAACGTTATTAATTAACTTTATAAGTCTTACTTCCTTTTCATCCATGTAAGGATACAACTTCTTTCTATCAGATGGTTTTATTTGTTTAATTTTTGCCATTTTTTAGTTTTTAGAAAGTTGGAAATATCACAAAAAATGGAAAAATGGCGTAGAATATCATAAGAAAAAAAAAGGTTTTCGAGATTAAGACAAATCCACTTATTAATAATTGACATATTTGGCTAATATATGGTAAAATGAGTCATTTATGACTTTTACAATGGCAATAAGCAAACGTAATTATAGTATTAGTATATTGATATTAAAATCCACCTATAAAAAAATATTAAGAAATTCCGCAGCATAAATTGTCTTGAGGCACGGCACATATTATGGCTTAGACAAATAATGTCTAAGCCCCAATTACGCAAATCTTTTATAAGCCTAATTTTTCAATTTCAATCGTACAACTTCCTTTTTATCGAGAATAACCGGGGACTATAAGTTATTAAATTATTCTAGAGATCAAATAAATCATAAAAAATATTCAATGATTTTAAAAAAAATTTGTAAATATTTTTTGGGAATCTTATTAGGACTTCCATTATTTATCTTGATTTTAGCTTGTCCTGCTTTAGGTCGGTCAGTTTTTTTAATTATAATTAAGTAAAATTTCTTTGTTTTTAATCTCTCTATGTTGTCTAGTAGATTATCGACGTATTTGTTTTCCTTAAATTTTACTAGAGATTACCAAAATCATACTTTTTCTACAATCTAATGGAGAATTTCCGTTATACTTTGCCCTTGAAATTTCGTAAGTTCATAAATTTTTAATTTGCATATAAAAAGATAATTAGTTATATTAACATATGACCGTTTAGTTATTTAGTTGTCGCGATTTTTGGTCCATGTAAGATTTGATATTTATAATGATCGAATATTATTCATATCTCTAACTATGCAGAATTTCAGTTTTGTTAATAAGTCTAATTATAGCAAATTGTTGTTTTGGATCGACGATATCGAAACATGGATTACAAAAAATTTTAATGTATTTGTTATTGAAATATATTATTCTGAAATCTGAAGTTGATTTACTTTTTAAAAAAGAAATTACTAAATTTATTATTTTAAAATAGGTGGTTACTTTTGCTATGGATAATTATTGCAAGTAATTATCATATTTATAAAATTATAATAACTATAAAAAATGATTTAATTTTTAAATTCATTCTTTTATGACAGTCTTATACACGCATTATACGTGGAATGAGATGAATAATATTCCATTTTTCTGTCCATCAACATACGAATATATGTTCGCAGAAAATAGAATAGCATGTCAAATAAGAACCGCTAATTTATTATCAATGTGGTCTTTTCTTTTATTGTCTATACTTTGGGTACAATTTTTGTGTGCTGATTGGATCGATGAAAATTTAGTCATTACCAATAAATTAGTTAATGATGAATAAAAAAATAAATTACAGCAAATATTTTAAAATTCATAAATTTACTTTCCCGATATGTTTGTAGCATAGTGCAGTGATATATTAATAATGTATAAAGATATATGTATTAGTCAATAAAAAAAGAAATTCATGTCAATTGTTTTACCAGAACATTAATTTCTTCGCCTGCACTTTCAATGTTGGTTTCTTTTAAAACAGTAATCCCGCACCTGGAATTTAAGGCTGAATTGGTATTTAGCTATGATCAAATAGTCAACGGTTTGGACTATTTACAAAAAAAAATGATAATCAACTTGATTCAGTACAAATTTTTTATTGAAAAAGGTTCAATTTAATAAATTAATGTTGAATATTATTCTGAAATATTTTTTATTGTAATTTTATTAAATTTTATTATTTTTTATTCTATATTATTAGTAGATTACATGTGATTACGCAAATTTGATTGTACATTTGTACACGCAAAAAAATAGGATTGGAACGTAGCCCTTAAAATAAGCATCCAACAATTATTAATTCATGATTCCACTTATAGTAGAATAGACAAATCAATTTTTAATATTCACTGTTCCACGTTATTGAGAAAAGGAGATAATCATTCGATATCAATAAAATCGCCAAGATCATCAATATTTTTCTTTGGTATTACATATCTTTAGAGCTTGAAGCCATCATATATGACATCTGGAACTACAAATACAAGTCGAATTTTGCATTACCATCCCTTTTGTAGGCTAGCATATTTGGAATTATTTTGACTAGCTCTTTTTGTTTGATGGGATGATTTTGAGACACCGTAATTGAAACATATAATTCGGCATAATGAATAGATCCACTGCACCAAAATTTTTCACTCTTAGTCGGACAGTTATATTATCTATTCAACTTTTTTTTTTTGTATTCTCATTTTACGATCATCGTTATCCTAATAATGCACCAAAAAAGATAAAGTCAATAAGGTTAGTTTCTCTCAATTACTATCAAACATGTTTGAGACTTTATTACCTCCAAACATCTCATCTCTATCCAAATTTTTCATATTTAAGGGACTCGAAGTGGTGAATTGCATAGGTGTTTCTATGAAAACGGTAAACTTGAGATTGTTCTTTGATATGAATATGCGGAGCATCTCAAGGAGGTCTTGATCATTATGGGGGAAGTATTTTTCGCTGTCATTTAACACGCTGTGTTCTGCCCCATCATTTTCAAGTGCAGGTGGCTGATACATCTTATGTATATGTTGTGCCTCAGATTGATTCTTGCCTCAGATTAAAACTCACCAATAGAATATGACAGTTAATGTTATTACACGTGATGATCTACATAATAATATTACTATATATAGTAATATCACGTGATTTAGCTTTCATTTCACGCAAGATGTGATCTGAGGCACAACATATATAATCTTTTAGGCCATCGAGAGGCATGTTTGATATTTACAGTCCACTTATTTTGGCTTTTATTTCGGATGTCGAAGTCTATAATGTGAAGATAATTAGAAAAAAAATATTACGAAACCTTCCAACCTTTCCCATTGTCTTATATACGTACCATGTATGGACTTGTTGAGTAATGCCTGCAACGAAGTGACTTGGTTGAGTAATTCGAAGAGGTGGTTGACATAGGTGGTTTGACTAAAATATGAATATGCCTCTTAGGCGGTTTCTCGGACCAATAGTCTCCTATTTCTCTTGTCGCAAGTAGGGATGGAAGCGACTCATTCGGCTCGATTTTGGTTCACTGTCAGCTTACCATCGACTTGCATTAGGCAAAATGTGTGCTTCTTGCGTCAAATTAAAGACACAAGTAGTGCATGTGATGATGATCAATCAAAATAATTTGATTGGCCATCAACCAATAGTTGGTTAATAATCGCCATAATTTTGATATTGATCCTATTTTGAGCTAATTTTCTGAAGTCGGTTTGGAGTCAGCTCGGCTCAATTTTTAAAAGTTAATAAAATTATTTCTAACTAATAAGTTTCTTCTTTTTTTGATTATCCTGAAAGATAACCAATTCCTTTATTATTAACAGGATTTTTGGCTCATATAAATTCGAAACCCACTAGATATAATGTTGGCTCAAAAGCCGCTAATAATCACGTGATCTGAGCGTTCCCATCCCTAGTCGCAAGTGAGAGATTGCTTAAGAGATCATCACGATCATCAGGATTTGCTTTATTAAAAAAAAATATAAATCAGGAGTTAACTCATGATACATGCCGTAATTTCATTTTATAAAGTGAAATGTTTCTATGCTAATACGTATGAACTACATCTGTTTTTCGCTTGTCTTTACTATTTATCCCAACATTAGCTCTATGATCCAACTTGATAACCAATATTCTGGATAATATAAAACGTAGTGACGGAAAATAAATCAACAGAACATAACATTAAACTTATGTCAAAAATTTATGTTATTTGCATTTCATGATTCTAGTAAGACCCTCAGAAATCTGTACAAGAAAATATCATTCGTTTGCAAATCCTGGAATCATTTTTTTTGCACAACCACAACTGAAAAAAGTATATTTCATTCATACCTTATTAATGTAAGTCTTGTCTGGAACTTTTTCAACTGCGATACGAGAAAATGGTACAACAGTTGGATAAGAAAAAAAGGTTGTTAGAGCGAAACGAATACCCCATCATAACCTGAAAAAAATTTCACAAAATGACCAGCATTACGCAACTTGACCAAAATTAAGTGTGGCGCACATGTGACAGATAGTGCGTGATGAGTAGGATTTTGTTACTTTTGAAAAATGAAAACAAGGAAGGGCGTGAGCCAGTGATGAAAAATATCAGTGTCAGGTTATGCTACGCTATATTACACTCGTATGACCTAAAATTATGTAACATTAATTCACTTTTTTTTTTTAATAAATACCCTGAGAATTTGTCAGATCTAATGAGAAATGCATGATAGAACCGTATCAATCATTTTTTTTCATATACTGATAAATTTTTTTTTTTACTTTTTTTGTATTACATCACATGAAAGTTTATAGTCATGATGTATTCAGAAAAGTATATATATTTCCTTAGACTCTCAAATTTTTCAAATTTATTAAAACTTTTTCTCACTTTTACAGAAACGATATGCAACTTTCACTTAATTGTTTGATTTCAGGACAGTTTCTGGATGATATTTTTAATGTACTTCTTGGCGAGCATTTCTTCAATAATGAAAATATTAAGGTCAAATTTAATAATATGACCGTTGCAAACTTTAAACACATTCTTTTTGATCAAAAAGAAATTAAAGAAGCTGGAGTGACCAAAATAAATATCTGGAAAGTCGACCTCGATTCTAATGAAGTTAAAAACCTTTCTACCGCAGATATTAAAAATCATAGAGAGAGTAAGAAGATGGAACCTATGGATAATTTCAATGAATATTATAGTAACAAAAAAAAACCTAGGGAAGGGCGTCTTCATATCTTTATAGACCCCACCCCACTGGTAAGTGTCTCCTAATACTTTACCTCTTGAACAAGAAATTTATGATTTTGCAGTAACAAAATATCGAGTTTGATCTGATCTCCTTTTTTTTTCACGTTAAAGCAGGTCCCTCCCAACAAGGTGTTCCACAAAGTACAGTATCTAAATAACTATTGGCCTGGGATAATGTCAAAAAAAATTTCTAACAAATCTCTCACTTATTAATGGTTTTAGGACCTAACTGGAACGATGCTTCTTCTATCTATGAGTGGATACAACAACAATTCACATTGGACCGGGAATGAAAACAAATGCGAGTATATCTTTCCAGCTTTGTCACCTCTTTAATAATGTATTTCTTAGTTCATCTGATTAAAATAAAATTGACTTTTTCAGCTCGTTAGAACCTTTGGCCAAAACTTTGAACTTTTTCAACGAGATGATACCATTAAAACCCTCTGGAATGGTCATCAAGGGATATCTGGGATTGCGAAATGATTTCAATTCTGTACAGAAACAGACAAAGGCTATCATCCAATTCCTGTCTTAGCGGGTGGACCTGGAGTTGGAAAGAGCAGATTTCTAGACGACGTTGAAGAATTAATCAAGAAAAAAGCTGAGAAATCTCAAAATAATGCTTTCACAAACATGATTACCATCAATACAACCTATGGGAATTCAACCATCGCTAACGATATCAATGAAATGATTAAAGTACATGCATCTCTCGGAATACGTATTCTATTTGAGTACTTTCAACCAAAACACAAAGACTATACTCAGAGCTATAATTTTGTCAGCTTCCGCTTATGCTGTATTCAAGATAATCCAGACATTTCATTATTTACCCTGGACATTGCTCTTCAAATTATCTATAAAGACTTTATGCAAATTAATCCAACAACACTTAATCCTATTCTGGTCCTGATCCTTGGTATCGATAAGTTCAATAAATTGCATGTTCAAAATCAAGAAATCTGTAGGAAGCTTATACACGCCATTGGAGCAACAATGTGTGGATCGCCTGAATACATATATTTCATTCCTATTCTGGCTGGAACGATTGAAGGACCCTTAAATAATTATATTATAGGTTCTATGTATGAACTACTTCCCCTCCCACTACGCTTACNGAAAATGAAGTTGTTTGATGATGAATATGTCAGCCTGCATCCATATTTTCGATTAAGTATTAGTGATATTGGAGGACATGTGAGAACATTGGAATATTACTACGAGCTTTTTCAAGTCAATCTGAAATAGAAACAGAACGCATAAAACTAGAACCAGGAGAAATGATATCAGAAGAGGAGATACTAAAAACAGCTGTTTATAACGTAAATATTGAGAAAATCATGAAATCTGTCAAACAAAGGATTATAATGAAATATTATCTTCAGCTAAACTCAAAATGGTTGACAATACCTCTTGCTAATGCCATATTGGAGTTTCCAGTTCAAAAATATGATCCGGTCACTGAAGGAAGTTCAATAACATATCAAGAACTTAGTTCAATGGGAATTGTGAACCTGGTTCTAATGGAGCAAACTGAATACCTTATTCGGTTACCCTATTTGTGGGTATGTGCAATCGTTGAAAGCTCCAATGACCCTGGGATGATATATTGGCGATCCATGTTAAAATATAATGAGCCGATGAATTGGTCGAATTTCGAAGATTTTAATACCAAGTTCTGGGCATTACGCCTCAGTCTCTTTCGTCTAAAAGGATATGAGAAGATTGAGTTGAAGACCCTTTTTAAGGGTGCGGATTTATCTCTTAGTTTTCCAGATGTTAATGTTGACTTACCTAAAATTAAAGATATCAAATTATATAAATTACTACATCGATACCCAGGTATTATGTCTTGCAGATTTTTTCTATCATAAAAAATCACATCAAACTCAAATCCCATTCTAATATAATTTAGTCACTAAAACTTACGAGAAGAATCAAGTGAAATATGCAAACATAATGGAAATAAGGAATGGTTATATTGACCTAAATTTATTGAAGAATGAAAATATCAAGAGTTATATTGGTTGTGTATTTCTTAATGCGTCTGAGGCTCCCTTTGATGCCTTTGGGTATTTTAAAAGTTCTGAGCCTGCGGGTGAAATTTGCGTAGCTCAACAATCGAAATCAACTATTACTTCTAAGGTTATTATCAACCAAAACTTGTTTGATATAGAGCATAAAAAGGTAACAATACTGCTTCACATATTAAGTGCACATACATTGTTAAATTGTTGATTAACAAATCTCTTTCTTATATAATAATAAGGCTACCGAAGCTATCACTGAGAAAGATTTGGTTTTATTATTCTTAACGAATGCAGATAAAAAAAACAACCTGTCTATATATGATAAACCAAATAGCGCATTAGTGTCTATGGAAAATTTTCCAAAGTTTTATGGATATACATATGCGAGTCGCGCACAATTCGCATCTGGTATGTTTGTAATTCGGAATTCCCTTTTTGATCATAATGTTTGCTAATGTTCTTTAACATTTACATAGCGAACGAAAAAGTATATATTAATTCTGCACCTGTTGAGTCACTCGTAATTCTTGGCTTCAATGAGGGTGAGAGGATTAATATACGTCTTAAACGCAAAGAACGCCCTTTCGATAATCTAGACGATATAAAGAAAAGGCTTGGCATTGATGATGATAAATTTAAAAAGTTGAAGCTTGATAGGATTTCTTTTTAATCTTGGAAGTTGATGACTTCTGTATTAAATAGCAATATCATAGATACACATGCAAAAACTAGTCAACAAATGTCCATGTAAATTCAAATTATTATGTAAACATATAAACATTGTATAATTGTATTAATCACGTTTTTTTATTAACAAATTTGGAGTTGTCTAACAAATAATGTACAGTTCGTTTAAAGGGAGCAATTATCTCGCTAATTTTTCAGCTATCTATTTCTATTATATCGAAATAAATTATCCCAGTCTACACGCATAATCCACTTTATCTATTATATCTATGCTAAAATTTTCGCGATTAATCAGATAGAAAAATACACTGCAGATTGTAACA
>QZLH01000143.1:121897-146669 GCA_003833135.1 Oehlia diaphana | reverse complement strand
CTAAAGAATCAAGTCAAAATAATTAAAGGGTTAAAATATTCAAAATATCAATTTTTATTTTTCTCAGTTCATAATCTGATTGCTTAACTATCAAGTCAAAAATGGGTCCTTTTTATAAAATTTAAAATGGCAGTTGATGTAAAGAACTACGTAATACAAAACATTACGTATATCCAGTTTATACTCATGTGATAGGAGTGTCTCATTATTTGTCTAATGATAATCCTATCCTAATTTGTAAGTTCTAAATTTAATTGATCAACATTCTAAATTCTAAAATTCTCTTAACCGATGATCTGCATTACTGTTGTCATTTATTCTAATTTACTGCGCCTCTATTATTAACTAATTAACCGATTTCTGTATACTACAATGTATATATATCAGTAAACTTACAATCTATATATTAAAATGAGAATGTTACCTATTATCAAATAAATCATGGCATGGCCGTCCAACAGGATCCTATAAGTTAATAAGTACTTTAATAATAATAACTTAATTATGTTTTGATATTTTTTTAAAAATTATCAATATTCTTCATGAATCAAATTGAATCGAATCAGGTCAGATTTGGATTTAATTTGATCAAACTTGAATCATAAAATTTTAGATTTGGATTTAATCGAATCAAATCTGGCTAGATTCAAATTCAAATTTGATTTGATTCGATGAATTGGTGATCTTTCCTTTTTTAGGTCAAATATTATACAAGATCTAAAAAAGGTTATCTGTACATTTCATAAAAAATTATTTTTATGGAATGGGTATTGCCTAAAAAGAAAATTACAAAGATCAGCAAAAATAAATTTCTTTTTTAAAAATTTGTATAACTTTTTTCCATTTTTGCGAAAATAAAAATTTCCTTTTTTTGAATGTTTGTGTAATATCACGTGATCAAATTGAATTAGAGCTTGATTTGAATTTAAGTTCGAACCAAAATTTCAGATTTAAGTTTGATTCGCAAATCAAAAATTATTAAATCAAATCAAATCAAACTTAAATCGAATCTGAATCAATTTGATTCAACTGTATCATTTGTGAAATACTAATCTTGAAGTTATATATGAAGATATTAATTATAAGATCAGAACTAAATATCTTAATAAATTTACTTGATCGTATCATATTATTAGAAGTATCACTTAACAAGTCCATCTATGTTATATAATATATTTAAGATAAGATCTTTAGATTATGAAAAATAAGGTAATATCTCACCAACTACTGTTTAAAAAAAGATTTTACCAACCAAGCTTTTGCATTGCAGAATTTCACATCATCATTATACTGAAATAAAATGCAAACAAGTGGACTGTAAATATTAAGAGTAAATTCAAATTAATTCTGGAGTGAGAGATTACCTAAGAGATTATTGCGATCATCAGGAATTTCTACTTTTCAAAGCTTAAATTTGCATCAGCAAAGTCATTTTATTTTTTTACCTTTATAGTATCTTTGAGCTCACTTTTTTACTTATTCTAACAGAAAAAGCATTTATGGTTATATTACTTTTAATAAGACAGAATAAAGTGATAGACATAATAAATTATAGTATTTTTTGCTGTATATGAAAAAATATTGATCGGCCACATTGCAACATAGGTGTAAAATAGACTCAAAGATTTATTATTTAATATTAAAAATCTGTTTCACATAAGGTTTATTTCTAATATATTAATGTTTTATTTAATGAAATAATAAATCATTACTGAAGCAACAACTAATACATAAAAATTGCAAATATATCACATTACATAATGTATACTTATTTACTAGAGAGAATTTTTGGATGGGATGAATAATGACCATTAGACTATTATCTTTTTCAATATCAAAATAATGACCAAGTATATTATGTGTATTCATAAGATTCTTTTACTATTCTTTGAGCTTACACTATAGAATTTAAAATAAAGGGTATACTTTTTATAAAAATTATTAAAAATCAATATTTTCTACTACATTTAAAAGAAATTCCAGTACTGTAAAATGTACAAACTAATATTGCTTTGTAAACGAAAATACAGTAATTAATTAAAGTAGTTTATTTTGCGTTTATTAGCAAATTTGTCAGCAAATTTTACTACAACTTTTCTTATTATACATATTATTCTGATATTTTTATTTTGGTAAAGTACCACTTCTTCACTTTACAGCCTATTTTCTATTTTTAAAGTGCATTTTTGCTGCTCATTCTGTTATACTTATATATTCTTTGCTCATATTTGTCATTAAAATTTTTGTGTGTTTCACTTTATACATATAAGATTTTCAGATTACCTTTAAAATACTTCTCATACTGATTGGTTATGATTTATATCATAGTTTTATGTATAAGAATAACTATTCCTTTAATATATCATTTTTTGTTCATAAGTCCTTTCAGATTATTCTTAAGTTTTCCTCATAGTAGTGATCTGATCCTATATCTGAAAAACCATCTGGATCCAATCTGGATGGCTGAAGTTAAATTCGGATGTAAATCTGCATCCAAAAATTTCACAGATTATCCGAATTTCTACAGATCTATCCTTAATTTAGAATCTATCCGAATTCATCCTATAGAATTTTTGTAATATTCTCGTTAACCATTATCTATCTTTATTCGAAACATGAAAAAATCATATCATCCAGATCAGCATCCTAGGATTACCATCCGGATTTATTAATGGATCCATCTGCCTAAAAATATCGGATACAGATATCTGACTCCAATCTGGATTGAAGGATCAATCTGGATTTATCAGATTTAGGATCAGAACACTACCTCACAGTTTAGTCATCAATTATTTTTTATTTGAACATTTATTTACTGATTTAGTAAGATATAAAATCATATATATTATATACTTCATACTCATACAATATTTTTGTGCAGATATTATATGATTTGTTTTCATATACATTTGATAATATTTTATTTGATATCACTCCATAGTAAATATTTCTAATAAATGTTCTAATTGAGCTTCCTTCCCATAAAACTTATTTCCAAAATCAATTAAATATAATATCCTTTTTTATCAATTAGTAGAGTATACATTTAATTTAATTATTATATTTTAAATTATTATGAATTAAAAAATGTTTATTTTTTAATATTTAATATATATTCATATAAATTAATGTATTTTATATCTAAAAATTTGGTTACTACAAGTTTTGACTTACATGATATTATGCATTATGATTACATTTCTCTTTAGAACGACTTAATATTAAAATTATACCATATAAAATTCGGCTAATTATAGCTACAAATATATTTAAACCATTTAGAGCAAGCATGAACTGATTCCCTTTTAATGTTTCACGATAAATAATCTAATAAATGATAAAAATAAGTTATTATTTAAAAAAGAAAAATAATGTTACAGAAATATTACTTACCTGGATAACAAGTTTAGGAACATCTCGTATAAATATATTAACTATTGCACCATAAAAAACTATAATTTTTCCAAATCTATTCATTTTGGAATTAAATGTTTTCAATCCTCCCCATCTTGAATTAGAGAATTCAAAAAATTCAAGTGAAATAAAACTACATGCTATAAGGATGGTTGCAACAAATTTATTATCCTTAAGCCATCCTAAAAATTCTTCAGCATTATGCTTTTTACAAAGTTTACATTTTTTTTTACGTCCATAAAAACATAAAAACCAACAGAAACAACAACATATTTTAGTTATCCTTACACAAAAAGTATAAAAGGGTTGAGAAGTTACAGCTAGTAAAGATATATAAAAATTCCATGCACCAGAAAGTATAACTATAATTATTGACTATAGTTATATAAATAATTAGTTCAATTTAATACTAATAAAAGGAATATTATATTATTATAAAATTTATTATTACCAGTTTATAAATATTTTCATAATCTTTATAATTCCCATTATTATTTGCTTTCATATCATTCATAATATTCATAATATTAATAATAAACATAATATTTGAAATAAATCCATTTAATTTAAGAAGTATATCTACAACTGCCCAATTATTGATTTCAAGTTTTGGTTTATCCTAGTAAATATAATAGTTGTTATTAAAAAGTTTACAGTAAAATTGTAACCCGCCAAAGATATAAGATTTTGCATTTAACATCTCTTGCAAATACACATCCAATAATATTAATAAATGATTAAATACTCACTTTTTCGTTATCATCATTAACGTTAGAGCCGGAGCCACACCATATCTATTGCATAAATATTATTATAAAATTTATTTATAAAAATAATATCAATATTTTTATTACCTTTTTTTTATTTGTTAATGCTAAACCTATAATCCATAATATAAAGGCAAGAACATAAAAAATAACTGAAAAATCAATCATTGCCTTTATTTGCGTTAACTTTTAAAAGTATATAATATAAAGTGAATAAATGAATAATTATTAGTTCACTTAATATAATAAAATGACGGCACCAGCATTATAATTAAAACCTACTTTATCAGCAATAGGGTCAGAATTATCATCAGCTGAAATTAAAGAAACCAAAGTTGAAGCAATGATTACAGCAATAAGATATAATTTTGCCATCTTTTATGATCGTTAAAAAAATTTTTGTTTATCGAGAAAGAAATGAAAATACTTCGTTTTTATTTTCTTAATGAGGTCTTTTTATTCATTTTTCTTTTTTTATACATTTCTTTTGTAAATCCCATATAAGGATAGGGGCACAAACTGAAAATTCGGCCGTTAATTTTCCCTTTAAAGAAAGTAATAAAATTGACAATAAATACAAAAAAGAGAGTTATAATGTAATTTATGCAATGTCATTCTTTGAAAGAAAAATCGACAATAAATACAAAAAAGAGTGTTATAATGCGATTTATGCAATGTCATTCTTTGAAAGAAAAAAAAAAAACTATTTAGGAAAAAATCAATTATTGGGTCGAAAGTAATAAAAAAATAATATATATACTGTATATAAGCTGATTGGTAAACAATACTGGGCGCAGCAAATATACCGAACCGTCATTGGTTTCATGGTTTTATTTGTCAATTTATTTTTTTTTATTCTTTGTAATTAGTAATTACGAAGTATATTGAAGTTTGACTGTAATCCAAATATAACTCTTTCCACGATTTTGCTTGAAAATTTATGAATTTATATTCCTAAAACTAAATATTATATGTTTAAAAAGCATTTTCCTTTTAGCATAGATTGTAATAAAGTATGCGATCATGTTAATTGTTATAATGCCGATCGATACAGATAGATTTAAAAAGTGTTAGGCAAAATTATCTAAATCATAATTCTGGTCAAATTATCTAATGCGGCATAAAAGAAATTGAATTTTGGTCACGTATCTACCGAATAATAAGAACGCGACAGGATAATTCATGAGCAAAATGTAAAAATTTCAGTTTATAATGCGCCCAAACATAATTTTGTTCAAATATTGAGCAATTAATGTATTTGAAATCAAAATGAAGTTATTTGATAAAAGTTTTTATCATCCAGTCTATAGAAGAAAGAGTATTGATAAATATCGTTAATATTTTCGCTTTTGATTTCACAAGTGATATACCGTATAACGGGGGCCACATTTAGCATCATTATATTAAGAGTCTTTTTAAAACTAAACCCTTTTCCTTATTTTCTCCATCTTTAAATTCTTTAAAAGTAGATAAATATTCATCCATAAGGTTATCATATTCTATTAAATCAATATTTTGATATTCAATTTCTTTTCTCTTTCACTTCTGATTATCACGAATTGCTTTTTTCTGGTTCCAACATATTGAACATGTACTATAAGTTTTAGTTACACTTAAAAATAATTCAATTGATCGGGTCTGTTGACACTTTTGCGTTCGCTTAGAATTTCTATTTCCTATAATACAAAGCATTGCTAATATTATTAAAACATAAAAAAATAAATAAAATATGATAAATTAAATAAAAATTACCATTAAAATTTAATTTATAATCTATATTTAGGTCGTGTTAGAAAAATTTATATGAGTACTTTAAAAAAAGAGTTCGTGTTTATATTTCAAATCAATATGCGCGTTGTATCACAAAATTACTTTTTTTTGGGGTAACGCTAGGGTAGTTATACTGGGGTAGTTAACAAAAATTTAGCAGTCACGTGGCATACTTTTTAAATCATCACAGGACAGTACACCTCCACTACAGTTTTTTTAGTTTTTTTGAGTAGGTCAGCCCCTTGTTCGTCACTGATTATTTCACGTGTTCGTGTATAATGAAGTAGTTGTTACGTAATCATATTACTGCGCCATAAATACATGGCATTAATTAGGTATAGATTTTCAAAAATAAAAAGGATCTACATGAGTCTATGACTACGGGCTACGTGGAAGTACGTAATATCATGGTAGTTGTAGTAATTAATATAAAATCTACAATTATCATGGATAGCAAGTGGTTAGATTGGGAAGATGCGAAATTGAAATTAAATGAACTTTTATTCAACGAAGTGAACGTGGGATAATAAAAGCCCTTCTTCTGAATATTGATATAGAGAAACGTTTAGAATACTTTTACGGGGAAATGAAGAAATAAAGGTGCTCTTACAACACTCGCTTTTCTTACCTTTTGATGTTATTTTTTTCTATCATATTAAATGCAAATTTGATTGGTTGATCCGGGCTCCGCAGGAGCACGATCCCGTGATCAACCGATCACCTTCTCGGGACACGTGATATACGTATTATAGGTGGTAATTTACTGCGCAATGATAGATCAAATCCCGTTTTATCTTGGAACTTCTGTAGAGCTGGAAAATGATTAGCATCGTAGGGTAAACTAAATAAAGAATGCTTTTTTTACAAAGATTTGGTAAATAAAAAGTGTTTTAAATATTTGTGTCGTGTGTGAATAAAATAAAAAAAAAGAAGTAAAAATGACAAAGAAGCCAGCCAAACAATAAACTAATCCTACCTTATTATTACTTTGCAGAATATATGAGTTCGTTTGATTGTAAATATCAATGATGCAAATAATGGTAAGTTAAATTAGTTTGATTGGTTTCGTTCGATTTTTATTTTACTTGTATGAGGCGGATAAAAGGGTTCACTAACCGGGATATCACCTCTTTATATAATTCGCGGGATCGGGTTTGGTCTCTCCTTAATTTAACAATAAAAGAATTTAACGCTATCCATATGTAAAGGTCATCAAGGGTATACCGGTTTAATCCGCGCAAATCATTAATAGTTAACGTTAATTGCATATGTTATAACCTTCAGGAAAAAAAGGACTGATGCGGAATTGAGTTCGTTGATGACAACTCTTAATAAGCGACCGTTGGAAATGGAAGTTCAGCAGTAAATCTCTCGGCTATGTATCACTTAACGAATGAGAGGCATCTGATAGTTTCTTGCCTCGCAAATTTCTCCAGATACTCCGAATATATATCCGTAATATGTGCTTTCAATAAAACGATTTTGGAGTTAACTCTAGAAAGTACGTGGTCAATTGCTCTGGAAAGTACATAGACGCAGTACTGGAAACAGCAGTACAGGCTGAAATTTCGAATGAATTTCCGGTTATATTGCGAGAGTGTCCTTCTCGATTTGTAAGTAGGTGTTAATATCTGATATTGTTAATTAAAATAAAGATTGACTTCTTTTTTAGTTATCACCTTGTAGACATAAACTATTTATAATACCATAATTTGCCAAGTAATATTGTAATACCACACAGGTAAAAAAATAGAGAAATTAAAAGTTTTATTTCTATATAATAGTAATACAAATTTCTAATAAATAATTAAAATACTAATATAAATTCTAGCTCTTTTCCATTATGAATTTGGATTACACAAATGACAATTTCCACCATCCAATTTACTTAAATTTTTTAATAATTCTTTTTCACGTAAATTCATACTTTCTAGATCAGTTCCAGATACTTTCTTTCCTTTAACATAAACAGATTTAAGATTCCTTTCATCACCAAGAAATATAAATTTTTCAAAAATTCTTTCAATATCTTCTAAATCATCAAAAATATCTAAGGGAGATTGACAAGCATCAGGATCAATTAATAAAGCATCAAATTCTTTACCAATGAGAAAATTTCCGATAATCTTATCAAGATTGACCAATTCAGCACCTCCCATTGTAGCTAAATAAGTTAATTCAGGTAAAGTAAGGTGCGGAAAAGATTTATTCAAAGGTTTATCATCAACTTTTGAAGAAGCCATAAATACAACGCGACTTGCTATGTTTGCATTTCTTATAGCATTTAAAATAGATTTTGAATAGCCGCCACTTAAATCAGTACCCAAACCAACTTTAATACCTTCATCTAATAATTGTCTAACGTTACATACACCTGAACATATAGCAAAATTTGAAGTAGGACAATGGGATATACCAATATTACGTTCTTTAATTAATTTAAGTTCTTTTGACGATAAGTGTATCCCATGAGCCATAATCGTTTTTTCATTTAATAATCCATGATGATCATATACTGTTGTATAATCTGGTAGATGTGGAAATAATTCCGAAATGAAATTTATTTCTCCTATATTTTCTGATAAATGTGATTGAATTGGCATATTATATTTTTTTGCTAATAATCCAAGTGAATCCATAAGTTGTGATGTACAGGTGATTGCAAATCTAGGTGTAATTATTGGATAAACAAGTCTCGATCCATTTTCTCTTCCTTCATCTTTTTCTAAATTTAACACATATTTTACAAATTCTTCAGTGGATTTAACACTATTGTCTAATGACTCAATATAATTCTCCGGTGAATTACAATCCATATTAACTTTTCCAATAAACCCTCTCTGTCCTTTCTCCTTAACTAATCTGGCTAAATATTTACTTGATTCAAGATGAATTGTTGCAAAGTAAACAGCCGTTGTTGTTCCACTGCGCAATAAATTATTTACTACTATTGGATAAACTTTCTCAGCAAACGATAATGATGAGTATGACTGTTCAAGCGGAAATGTATATTTATTCAACCAATCAAGTAGTGGTAAATCCATACCAGTTCCTGCATTTGGATATTGTGATGCATGTGTATGAGTATCAATAAATCCAGGCATAAGAAATTGTCTTTTACTCAATCTAATAACCTCTTGTTCAGGAAATTCCCATTGAGAAATAATATGATTCAAAGTTATTTCGTCCAAAACATTTTTTTCTAAGAAAGCTATCTTTCCAGAAATATCTACTCCTAATAAAGTATTTTGTAGGATTTCAAGATTGGCAAGAGATAATGAATGAATTAATGTTCCATAAAAGACTTTGGAAATTTTATTTGGCATTTTAGTTTTCTTTTTTAAAAAAAAGAAAAAAAACCATTAAAATCAACAACAAGGTTATTACCCCTTTTACCGGGGAGTTAAGGTTGAGTGTTTCGACCTATGAAAATCTGTCATCTGATTATCGTTACATCTGTCTGACAGATCGAAAAACTTAAAATTGCAATTTGCGAAAATTTTTTTCTTTCTTACTTTATCATAATACCAAGAGTCCTTAACATGAATAAACAACCTAATATAGAATTCTGTTGACCAAATATCCCGTAGTGAACTCAAAAAGCCTTGGGCAAGACTAGATGAGTGCTAGATGTTGGAGACAGCGAGAGGTTTGTGTTTTTTTCAATTTTGTTTCACTTAACTTTCTTTTCTTTTTAGGAATGGATGAATGGTTCAGATTGATGGATTCAAGAAGAGGTGGTAGGTGCTGATATGGGATAGTGAGAGATTAAGTTTTTTTTATTCATTTCTTTTTTCTTTTAGGAACAATTTGAGTCTTGAATAAAAATCAACAAAACCAGGTGGGTGCTAGGTTGCTTAGCTATAATTTGAATTAACTAATTGAAAAATATGTATTTTTTGTTAACATTAGTAAATAAAAATACAATTTACACAAAAGAGTAAATTTAAGCTAAAATTATAATAAACAAAATTGTATTGACGTATGAATTTTGCGTCACCTTTTTTTATAGTATAAAAATTTAGTGATATGTTATATAACCTATATAACATTTTATGTAACAAAATATAACATTATATAACACAATTTAAACTTTTTAGCCGCGGCTAAGCTTGTTTATGGCAGTGGCGAGTGCATGCACGAGCCACACAGCCACGAAGGACATGCGCCATGCCTGGCAGCTTTAAAATTCGCGTTAGCTCAGGAAATCTTGGAAAAATCCTGGCGCCACTTCACTCCCCTGCTATAGCCTACCCCAAAAAAGGATATTTTACTACCCAATAAAATTGAAAAATGTTGTAATGTTACACAAATGAATGGTTGAAACATCCCATCTTAACATAAAATACTTCTCTTTCTTTATAAGGCATCCACAGGACCTACAAATTATGTATTGATTAGTTATTTAATTATAATCTATTTGATATTTATTATTAATTATTTTTCAGTTAATTTTTTTTTGTTAAATCATTAAATATTCTGGATTTTTGTAAAATTTTTCTATAAACTAATTTTGTAATATTTTTTCTCTTTATTTCTAAAAACTCCTTCTATACTCTTTCTACTGACTTCAAGTTAAAAAGGTAAATATTTTGGGAGAGGCCTTAAAAGTTTTTTTTATATATTTTAACATTTTTTCTTACATAGAAACAGGTTTTAATAGATTTTAATAAATGATCCAGGTGATATAACTGCTACCTTTTATGGTTAAATGCATTAGTTTAGGATATATATGATATTAGTGCTGAAAAATTTAAACAAAAGATATTATCAGATATAACAAGAAATAATGGTATATTAAATATACCAGCAAATAAAAAGATAACTATTAAAATAGTGGCCAAAAACTTTCTAATAATATTGCTGATATTATCAATAATTCAGAATTTTGAATTACATTATTTGAGTTGTAAAATTATTATATCCACTTTCTTAATAAATTACAAAATGATACTGCTTGACTTTATGAAGTTTTACTTTACTTATACTATAAAAATATTGGTTATTATAATGATTCTAAATTTAATTCAAAAATGATGAAAAGAATGGAGTTTCACTAAAAAGTTTAGGAGCAGCTGCTTTTGATCTTTTTTTTTGTATTTCATCTGTTGTACTTTATTTATATTATAAATTATAAAAGTTTTACTTATCAACTTCTAATCTAATATAGATTCATATTGGATAATGATTAAAATTTTATTTTTAGTCATAGTTTAATTCTAAACCTAAATCAATTTTAGCTAATTAAATATAAAAGAGAAAAAGATTTATATAACATGGATTTCTTTAATCAATTTGAAGGTAATTTGATAGATTTTGGAAATTTACAAGTAGAATAGATCCAGAATTGGCTCATATTTAGTGCTCCTAAACGAACGGGTTGATCTGGGTCATGTGACCTGACCCGATTTAATAGCTCAGGTCGGGTTCAATAATTTTTATGACTCGATAACCTGCATGACCTAACCCGATTGATTCGAATTATTGAACAAATACTAATTTATTATAATAAATAAATGATAACACAGCTTCATAATTTTACAAATCTATTAAATCTATTTTAATATCATTAAAGTTTCATTATAATGCCAAAAAAATAGTGATCACTCATTTTTTTTCCTTTGAAAATTTGGGTTTAAACTTAGAATATCTTGTCGAACTATACTCAGATCAGGTTTAGAGTCAAGACTTTTTCACTTTGATCAGGTCGGGTATATCTTCAAAACCTGATCTAACTTAACCTATTAGGAGCACTACTCATATTGCAAATTCATGGAATTTGCATTAATTCTGCTTTAGTAAAGTGATTATAGTCAAATATAAGATACTTACATACTAATTAATAAAATCAATTATAGATGTTCTTTTTCTATTATTTTAGATTTTTAATAAAAATAACTAATCTACTATTTTATTAATTTAAAATTTTATTAACATAAAAATGTTTTGGCTATAAGTAAATTCAAAGTAATATTTTATATACTTGTAAAATAAAGAAAGCTAAAGAATGTGAATAAAAAGTACAACGCTATTACCTTTAATCATGTATGATGTTACAATTTACTGTGCTAAAAGATCATGTAGAAAATTAAGATCTACTGTATGTATCTAATTGTATTAAGCTAACCTAGTTGCAGTTAACCTAGCCTATTATTTTCATTATATCTATTATATTAATTATATTTAATATAAATAATATATTTATTTTATTTGTTATATTTAATTTATTTATTATATTTATTATATTCCAAAATTAGGCACTTTTTTTTTATTATAGAGGTACTTAATTTTGAGTGATTTATAAAAATTCCTTACTTCAAAAAATCATGACTGTACAAGATCGTAATTTGTACTATAGTTGATTATTTATACAACTAAATAATTTTTATAACATGAAACTTACATGAAACATGTTTTCTAATCTATTTTAAACTTTTACAAAAAATGGCAGTGATGTACAAAAATTTTTTAAAGTTGCCAAGTTAAACAGAAGAATTTTTAGTAAAATTTCATCAATTTGTTATGCGTTTGAAAACTGAAAAATCTTATGACTTATGCAATATTTTTAATATGAATGAAACTCCTATTTAGTTTAATATAGTGAGCAATTTTACTGTTAACCAAAAAGGAGAAAAAACTATTAATATTTGCAGCACCAGTAATAATAAAAACCAATTTATGGTAGTTTTGATATGTGCTACAGGTATGACTTTTTTTAAAAATTTAAGAAACTTAAACTTTACTATTGTAATTTCTTAGGATTTGTACTGATTAAATTTCATTTGATTTTAAGTATATTTTAAGTGATTATGATATTTTTAAGTTTATGGTTCTGATTTTATAAGATTTTATGTTCTGATTCTTTAGGTATCATAGTTCTGTTCTAATCTTTTGAATTTTATAAGAGGTCTGATTTTTTTATTTTTTTTTGATTTTAACAATTCAAGTATTCAACTAACCGATTTTTGAAATATTTTTGATTATAACAAATATTTCAAAAATATTTTGAATTTTAATTAATATTTTCATTTTATTTAACAAATTTTCTTTTTATTATAGATAGAATAAAGCTTCCTTTAATTTGTATTTTAAAGAAAAGTGACTATCAAAAGCAAAACAATACCTCCTGAAGTAATTGTTTAGTTTTAGGAAAAGGTTGAATGGATAATGAGTTGATGAACCAGTATATTGATTATATAAGTGATTAATTAATAGTTTATAATTCTTTTGAAAAAATTAGTAAAAGAAAAATTTTGTAATCATGGATTTGATTTAGCCATCATATCAGGTGATCTAATGAGTATATGTCAACCATTTGATGTTGTAATAAATAAATCATTTAAAGCTAATTTACATAAAGAATGGCACCTATGGATGGCTACTGATGAAACTGAATAGACAGCTAAAAGTAATCTTTGACATGCTAAATTTAGTGATTTAGTGATGTGTGCAGATGGGTGAAACGTTCTTAAGATGGAATTTTTAATAAGATTATCATTGATTTTTTTAAACTTGTCAAATACTTTAAATGATATAGTGCTCTAAACAAGTTGAGTTGAGTTGAGTTATATGTAAACTCAATTCGACTCAAGTTAAATTGAGTTAAGTTGAGTCAAGTTAAAATTATAAAAAATATAAACTTGACTTGATTTGAGTTGAGTTAGCCCATCAAACTGAATTGAGTCGAATCGAATTAAATCACGTGATTTTTTTCAGCTATGCTGATTATTTCCTTTTTTGATAATAACCATTTCACAAAATTCTATTTTTGTAATTTTTAAAAATTTTTCATCTTAGATTTTGTGTAATATAATTTCCAAAAGGAAATTCCATAATTTTGACCAGAATTATAAGTTAATTTAGCTTAAAACTTGACTTTACTTGATTTTATTAAATTATTAACTTGATTCAACTTGATTCAATTAATTATTTGAAAGATAACATAAGCTGTAATGAATTGAATATAGATATAATTGAATAGATAAAATAATAATTTTGCATTTTAATAATGTTAATAAAGTTAATTGATCTTTAATTATAACATTTATTATGTTTAATTGTGAAATTATTTCAATTTTCAGGAATGCTTATTTTTAATATATATAGATTATGTGGAAATGCTTAATTTCAGGGATGCTTGATTTTGGAAATATAGAGTAATTATATATTTATTATATTAATTATATTTCTTATATTTATTATATCTATTATATTTATTATAGATCATTTTAGCAAAATTAATAGTGAGATTTTTTGTACTATGATATTATAATAAAAATTCTTAATATGATATAGTCTTTAGGTATATAATATTTATTTAATATTTAAATTTGGCTAAATTAGTATGATTAGTTAAAATTCATTAATTTTTAAATTATAATTCTGGCTAAAATTTTTTTAATTCTAGCCAGATTCATAATGTTAGCCTAAATTTTATTAAAATCAAAGGTAATACTACTATATTTATGCAATATAACACTTTTTTCAACAATAGTAAATATATTTGTTCAAGATTTGTAAAATATTTTTAAACCTTTTAAAAGTCAAAAACTTCACTTTATTCAATTGCATCTGGCCAGTAAAGGTTATCAATTATATGGTTATTTTAATAAAGCAAATTAATAAAGTATTAAGAAAACTTTTTTAACTTTTTTCTTTTGCTATTTTTTTAAATATATTATAAATATCTTTTATTTTAACGTTATTTTAGATATAAAAAAAATATTTTACTTATTCATATTATACTATTTGTATTTATAGTTTAACAAGGTAAGCAAACCTAATATCCAATATGAATTTTTCTATAAATAAATAATTTTTGCTTTATTTTCTTGTTAAATGAACTAAAATTTAAAAATTTTAAAGATTTTTTTTAATAAATTATAAAAATTTACATGATTCTACAATACCAAGATTTAAGCATTAAAGTCCTAATATAGATAAACAAAAAAATATTATATTTTGACTAGTTTTGCAATTTAAAATTATTTATAACATCCAAATAAACCTAATAATATTATTCTAATAAAAAAAATAATTCTTATTAGCATCCTAATTAAAAAATTTTAATAAAATTTATAAATAACAAAAAATCTGGTATAATAATCACCCTTCTAAACTTAATAAAAGTTGTTTATTTCGCCAAATTATAGCTAAAAATAAAATAATTAATAGTTAAAAAAAGCTTTTACTAAAAATTTTATTGAAATCAAAAAATTTTTTTTTATATAAAAATTGACTTTTTGCAGTTTACACAAAAACTACCTAAATAACTACCTTTTTTAACTTAGTAAATCTTTTTTTTCTCATAAAATTACATATATTTTTATCATTTAAACTGTATTTTACATCTACTTTAAGTTGCATTTGAAGGAAAACTTCATTTTTAAGATAAACTTTTTTTGTATATGCAAAAAAAAAATATTATTACTAAAGAAAAATGATAATGAAAATTTTTAATACATACAATGAACTATTAATTTACTTAATTTGTATAAGCATTGTATTAAGAATTTCTTTTTTTAGCTACATAATGGAATATTCAATTATGGTTATACAAAATTATTTTAATTAATGATCAGCAAGTGATCTAAAATAACCGCTGACTGATATCTTTATATATAGTAATTTTTATATAAATAACATTAGTATTTTCCTTCATTATAAGTTCTAGAGTTTCCTAAATTTCAATTAGTTTGTATTAAGTTCTTGTAAAATTCTATAATAAAATATAACCTTTTACACTATAAATGAATTTCCTATTTTAAGCATATCTTGTTTGATTGGATTTCAGTCATAATGAAATGTACTTAATCTTCCTAACTGCAAATTATAGTTAATCTACTCAACATACAAAATTTTTATCCATTATCTGAAAATATCAGATATCCGGTCACAGATACAGATGGGGAATAGATGGATTGTAATACTAATTGAAATAAAAAATAATGCATAAACTTAAAATTTGTCAAAAATAGTAAATAATATAAGACTTTAAATTAAAACAAAAAATATTTTCACCATTGTATGATAATGAAAAAAAATAAAAATATATGTATATTTTCAAATACAATTCAGATTTCTTAAAAAAATTTTCCTTTTTTATTTAATTTATATAATTGTATTGTAAAATTTTAATTATTCTTATAGTTTTAATGGTTAAATAAACTATACATTAATTTAAATAACAATTAAATATTAAAAAAATTTCTTTTTTACAATTAAATTAGTAAAAATTTAATATTAAAGTATGGTTGGACAGAAATAAATAAGTATATTTTGACTAATTACACTATTATTTAAAAAAAGTATATTTAAATAAAAATATTCAGCCAAAATAATTAGATGTTAAACCAATAACTGAAAATATTTAAGATCAACATGAATTTTTTTTTGGCTGGGTATTGTTAGCCAAAAATTTACTACACCTTCAACTGAATTTTTTGGCTAACTATATCATTATTATTTATAAGTGTATATATTAATTTATAATTGTAAAATTTTTAATTATATTTATTTTTTCAAAAATTTTATAGTAGTATTAGATTTTAAATTTATCTAATTAGTTTTTTAATTGGTTAATATTAAACTATCTAAACCAGTTTTAAACATAATTTTAAATAGTTTAAAACTGTTTAAGAATTCTAATATTCATTAATTAAAATTAAAAATAAAATAAAATATAATGTTAAAATGTAAATAAAATAAAAAATAAATTTATTTCTCATTTTAGGTAAGATTTGATATTTCTTATTTTTAAGTTATAAATTATCAAAAATATCAAAAATGGTATTTATAACCTTTCTTAAGATATTAAGTAAATTTATAGAGCAGTTAAAATTATCTATAAATTATAATTTTAAAGATTACAAAATTTATATTAAGTTTTATATTAAAAAAAAAAAAATTTTCATTATTTCTTTTTTGAAAATAATTGGCAAATGATCAGCATAATATTATTTTTATATATTAATCAGGTGAAATGTTTATATTCAAAATTTTTTAAAAAAATGCACTATTTGATATTATTTGTCAATCAATAATTGTATATAAATAAATTAATATTTATTAGATTTGTCTTATTGAGATATGTTGAATGGTAATAAAATTATATTTCTAGTATTAATAGATAGTGTTTTAATGCAAATTTTTTATAAATATACTTAGAGGACTGCCAGAAATAATGTCATTCCTAAAGGAAGGAAGGGGGTTAAGACCATGATGATGTTACATATCTTCCATTTTTAGACACTTGTAGTTAATATAATTCTAGCCAGAATTATATTTTAATTTTACATTTCCTAAAATGAATGATGACATGGGGAGGGAGAGGGTCAAAAATCCTAAATTTAAATTACGTTATTTCTGGCCATCCCTTTATCAGTGAAATTGAATTTTTGAATTATGACAGACGTAATTAAAATGCTATAGTAATTTACCATAATTATATATTATATTAGTAAACATTTATATTGACGTAATTATTTTTAGCTATGCCATAATATTTTAATATTAACTTTTTAATTCTACTGGGAAATATATTTATAAATCATTTAATTTGCAATTTATCAATATTATAAATATGATCTTATTGCTATTTAATGCATCTTATTAAATGAAATCTAATGATATATGGTTTAACTTTATATGATCACTCAATAGTCAGCTATTCAATTTTTTACATTTTTATAAAAATTGAATTAAACTAGCTGATTTTTAAGTTCAGTTCTTACGGATTTCAATTCTAATCTAAACCATTTATAATTCAGACTAAATTGATTTGTTCAGAACTTTAATAATATCCAAAATCTTATTCAATTTTTAAATCAGATAATTTTCTATAATATTTAAATATTAGGAGAGTATTGATTTAACTTATGTTTTAGTATTTTTATACCCTGTAAAATTACTATGTTTGACTAAAATAAATACTGAAAGTATTTCTTAAACTATATTGCAGTTACAATTTTCTTTAATTTTGGCCAGATTATCATATAATTTACAGCCAATTGATCTATATTTTGGCCATATATAAATATGTGGTTGATCATTAAAATTGATAAAAAATTAATTCGCAAAAATAGTACCAGAATTTTTATATAATAAAGTCAAACTTATCATATTTTTCTCTATTTGAATATTTATTATAAAAATTTTCATATAATAAACAAAATAAAAATAAAAAAAATTAATTTTATAAATATATATAATTAAAATGCATAATAATTTTCATTAAGGTTCTATATAAAGTCAAAATCCTACTTTTAAATATTAAAAATCAAATTAATCAAAGTTATTTTTCATATCAAAATTCTACATGTTCTATTAAGCTTTTATATAGCTACAATTAATTATAATGAAATCATCAAAGTTAAGTGCAAAGTTTTCAAAATTTTGTGATTATCTTAAAATACAACTTTTGACTAATGGGTAATTTTCGATTTTCTAATATATAATTAATAAATGATAATAATTGCTGCACAGTGTTATATAACATATATAACATATATATATAATTAATACTTGTTATTCCATGGGTATCCATGAATAACTGAAATATTCACCGATGCCTTGGGCCCCCCTCCCGAAGGGAGGGGAGCATCGGTATATATGGAGTATTTATTAGTTACCTATGGAATAACAGGTTTATCTCATTGTGTATGGCGTATACACCGATGGATTTTATACTTTTTTATACTTTTTCTATACCGGTGGAATAATTTACAAAAAAATCCATCGTATATTTATAAAAATTTTTATTCATATTGTATGTATTTTTTTAATTATATATATATGTTATATGTGTTATATAACACTAAGTGACACATCTCTATGCACAATATATTTTAAACTATTTTAGAAAAAATTTTATTAAAGTTGTTTTATTTTTTATAAATTAGATGAAAGCTGAAATTTTGGTACTTATGGTTAAGGGATAGTCTTTTTTTTAATTTTAAAATTTAAAAAGAAAAAGTTATTAACATTTATAAAGTGGGAAACAAATTAGAAGACTATTGTTTCAAAATTTAGGTAAAAAAGGTAAAGCTGAATAATTTACTATATATTTATGTTAAAAATATATTTTTTATTTCATCAAAATTTACATCAAGAATTTTCCTGGTACGTCTTTCATGTATTTCAACTCTTCCACTTTCTAAAAATCTCTTCCCTAATATCATCATCCATGGATAACCAACTAATTCTGAATCTTTTATACGGTAACCTAAAGACAAATTTGTTCTATCATCAATAAGCACTTCACCGTTCAATTCATGACTGATTGAAGTTAATAAATCGAACAAATTCCGTGTAGCTTGTTGTATTAGTGGTTCATCTGAATTTGGGATAATACAAACTCTATAAGGTGCAACAGATGATGGCCAGATTATGCCATGCTCATCATATGAGGATTCAATAATCGCAGCAAGCATTCTTGAAATCCCAATACCATAACAACCCATTTGAATCGGCCTAAGTTCTCCCATATTTTGAGGAGTTTCAGGTGCAAATGTGGCTTTTAAAGGTTCTGAATATTTCGTACCTAAGAGAAAAGTGTGGCCAACTTCAATAGCATTATGACCAATAAGAGGATTATGTGAGACCGAAGACATGGAACATATAGGACATCCATCACCTGGAGAGGTATTATGAAAGTCGCCATGATGCATAGTGATAATATGTTTATTACTTTGTATTAATTTGTATATATTTTCATCAAACAGTTTGTTAGACAAAAATAATTCTAAATCGGGTAAATTTGTTTGAAAGGTAATGTCGATATAAATATCAATTTCATTGAAATTATTATTAATTTGAATATCTTTAATATCATTCACTATTTGAATATCTTCAAAAGAATTCTCACTCGCAGCGGCTTTCAATTTAAATACGTTTAGAACATAGCCGGATCCTAATATGCAGATTATGAGCCTATTATTTTTGCCAATTCCAAAGTTAAATATTGGTTTCTTATTAACTCCATTTCCTGCTTGTTTTGTTAAGGGAAGAGAACCATATGCCCTCTCTTCATTCGCTGAATATCCACAATTTGAACAAGTTAATATCAAATCTTCTCCAACTATATAGATAAAAAAATATAATTAGAAATTTGATTTAGTAAGACAATAGTTTAAATAATTTAAAATTTATTTTTCACCTTGAGATAAAAAATGAAATTCGTGTGATTTAGTCCCTCCAATATTTCCTGAATCTGCATCTGCCTAGAAAATTCAAAAAGCATTCTCGTGATTCCTAATATAATAAATGGCTAATTAAGATTTAAGATATTTAAAGTAAACTTACAATAACAAAGGGAACTCCAATCTTATGAAAAATATTTTTATATGCAATCAAGACTTCCTCGTATGTTCTTAGAGCTGCTTCTTCGCTAGTGTCAAATGTGTATAAATCTTTCATAATAAATTCCCGTCCGCGAAGTAAGCCATAACGAGGACGCATTTCATCTCGATATTTTTTACCTATATAAAATAATTTGTAAATTTTACAAGTTAATCATTAAAAAAATAATCAAATATGTTACCTATTTGGTATAATCGTAATGGAAGTTGTCTGTATGACGCAATTTCGTGTCCGACTAGTTGAGTAATTTCTTCTTCATGTGTTGGGGCGAGACAATATTCCGACCCTTTCCTATCTTTGAGACGAAATAGCTATCAAAAGTTGGTTTAGAAATTAATTCATAAAAAGTAAATTTTAGTGACTTGTCAAGTATACAAATATCAATACCAAACCTCGCTACCAGCTGACTTCCAACGTCCTGTCTGTTTCCAAGTACTAGCGCTTAACAGGATAGAGAGAGATAATTTTTGTGCACCTATTCAAATGATTAATTTGCTAAAACCAGATAAATCTCAAGCATTGATTGACTTCAATTTACCAATACTTGTCATTTCAAAATCTATTATCCTTTCTATTTTATCAAGTGAACGTAAAGCTAGCGGTAAGAGAGAATACATTCCTGAAGAGGACTATCAAAATAGTATATCATATATCATATAAATCAAAAATAAAATGCTACTTAAGACTAAAAACATACCCGTCTTATCAACCCAGCGCGAATCATAAGACGGTAACTCTCACAAATAATATTTTCCTCTTGCTCATGTTTCTGTTTACTTTTTATATTTGATACGTTTTTTGTGGTTGGAAGAAATATTTTTGACAAACATGTTCTGTTGCTATAACTTGCCTAAAAAAAAGTTTGTCCTAGTAGAAATTTATAAATAACAAAATTATATTTTCCCTATAAATAATACTAACCGAGGTAAAATATCGCTTCTGTATAATTAATTGTGCCAACTGTTTATATAAACAAAACGACCGTGTTTTGAACATTATTACTGAAAAAAAATTTCGCGATGGGTAGAACTAGAAAATCATCCGGATTAATTTTAATTTCGCTAGAACTACAAGTTTGGCCAGAATTAGTACATCGTTAATTTTGGCCAAAATAATCGACATTCCGATCTTCTAAATGGCTATCTTTTTCTTGAAATTCATTAAATCATAGTATCTGGCTTAACCATGACTTCTAGTAATAATAACAACCCATTAATTTATATACATATCAACTTTTCATATTATTCCATAAAAAATTTTCTGGGAAAAACTTTCATTTTTCTAACAAAAAAACTCTGACAAGGTCAATCTCTAATGAGAACTCCTTAGAATACACCTTAAAGCAATCATATTCAAATAAAGCACTAATTTGCAAAACTTGAATTTAGTCAATTGAAACGAAAAATAATGGAAGAGGCAAAAGTAGTACAAAGGGAAATTTTCTAAGTATTCAATGAACTAGAATAATATGAAAAAGTAAAAAAATTTACTTGAATTAGAAATTTAAAATGTATAAATAAAAAATTACATAAATTTAGAAATATTTTAATAGTAAAATTTAGAAAATGAATATCATTCTATACTGTAAGTAAAGATGCTAATTTATTGGTAATAAATACAAAAATATGAATTATTTGCATAATCTAGTATTTTGATGTGATTGTCTAACCATATTGAATTTTGGTAATTATAATAATATCGATTCTATAAACTCTTCATATACAGTAATATCATCAGAAAATTTTTAGGTAAATCAATTTACCAAAAACTATGTAGGAATTCTAAACATCAAATTGTGTAAACAAATATCCACATAAAACCATATATTTCATAATAAAAATATATGGATTTCTGAGTTTTGTATATCGTAAAATTTTATTGGAAATCTATAAAATTCTTTAGCAATATATGTGAAATTCATCTGCAGATATTACTGCAGAGCTAAGAAATTGCTAATAATGCAGTATAACAGTACTAGTTAAAACATACAAATATAAATTAAATATAGAAAGAATAAAGTATGAATATTTTATTAAATAATAATTTTTTTTGTGAATCAAAAATAAATATAAGATGGTTACAGTATGACTTACAGACAGCTATTTCACTGACATGAAATTGACCGATGCCACTTTACTGACTTCCATTTTGCCAACATGAAAAATCACCTAACTTCATTTTACCGAAATGCCATTTTACCGACATAAAAATTACCCAACTTTCTATTTCACCAAAATTTATTTAAGTAAATTCATCAGTTTGCTACGCCTTTGCTGTGCCTTAATTTCAAGTGCCAAAAGTAAAATGAATGGACTATATAATGTATTAATAATGCAAGATTATTGTAGTACCAATCAAACTCTAAGGGTTTAAACTTATAAATGAAGTTTTTTTAATTATTCCTTTGCAATTTTTTCTCTATTTTTCCAGAAATGCAAAAATAAAAATATTCATATTATTTTCATTATTTTTCATTTATTGATTAAAAATTATAAGTAAATAAAGAATTTTTTATATTATATATTATAAATTAAATTATAATTTTCAATCAATACTGCCATGTTGATCTATATCAATCATGTCGGTAAAATGGATGTTGGCAAAATGGGATTCGTTGAATTAGTTTCAGAAAAATGGAATGTCAGTGAAATGGCAAGTCGGTAAAGAAGAGTCAGTAAATTTTATGTTGGTAAAACAGGTGTCAGTAAAATGGGTAAATACGATATAAGATATAATCTAGATAATTACTAAAAAAAATTAATAGTACAGTAGTTAGATCGTAAAATATAATTATATTAATAGTATAATTGAGGTATTTGGTTCAGTTTCTAAGGTGAGTAAAAATAAATATAATTAAATTAAGATCCCAGAAAACTAATATAAAGGTCATAAGGAACTTTGGCCAAAAATACCACTTTTCACTAAAATTTAAAAAATCATTTTTTGTAAATATCTTAACATCCAGTAATTCAATTTTGATAAACTTTTTTTATTTTATAATTCTCATTTAGATCTACAATTTTAGAAAAAGTTTATTGAAATTGGACTACTGGATGCTGAAATATTTGCAAAAATCAATTTTTTAAGCTTTTAAAAAATGGGCCAATTCGCCAAAAGTATGACTTATGATCTATATTAAAGAATTCTCTGAATTGTATAAATTGTCTGATTGTCTTAAATTGGAAATGCCAAATTATATAAATTTTTTGATTATTTTAAATTGGAAATGCTGAATTGTATAAATTTTTTAAATTTAGCTGAATTTAGTTTGATTTTCAATTAATTTATTATATATCTGATTTGTCTTATTTTGACTAGTATAAATTATTAGCACCTATATTTTTATGTAATTTAATAAATGAAAATAAAATAAATATGTTTATTTATTTATATTTTTAGTTTTATTTTATATTATATGTATGGGAATTTTTTTAATTTAAAAGGTGTCTGTATACTTTTGATCACCTACTGTATTTATTTTAGACTAAATCAATAAAACAGTTTATCAAATAACTTATTGTTATTTCAAATTAATTATCTTTAAATGTATAAATCTTTAGAAGGATTTCTCTATATAGTTAGTATTTTTGTTTAGTACTAAAGGTAATGGATCTATGCCAAAAAGTGTAAAAACTATTAGAGAAGATTGATACTAGACATAAGAAATAATTTGACACATAGCAGGATTCTTTTAGGAGAGTTTTAGTTTATAAACTAATTTTTATTTTGTAGAATGGTTAATATTTGTTAGCTATACTCATCATGTATCTTATAAAAATTTTCTTAAACTTTTGCAAAATATTTGCAAACTTACTCTTCTATTTGACTAATGTTATCAGGTTACGGTACGTTTTGCTGAAACCCATTTCACCAAAGCCATTTTGCTAAAAGGATGTTTCACCGAAGGGATGTTTCATCGAAGAGACATTTCACCGAAAAGACATTTCACTGAAACTATTTCACTGAATCATCCATTTCACCGAAACCCATTTCGCCGAAGCTATTTCGCTGAAGGGCCATTTCGCTGAAGCCATTTTGCCAAAAAGACGTTTCACTGAAGGGCCATTTTGCCGAAAATTATAGAAATATTACTTTATAAATTTATTAATTGTGTAATCATAATAATAAAATTTTTTTTATTTATTTATTAATCTTATCATGAACCTTAATTCGTAATTCATGTAACAATCGGAGTATACTCGAAAATTTGCATTTCATTGTTAATTCGTATATAGATAAATCAGTCAATTCTATATTATCCAAACATTAATTATGGCAGTTATGAAGTTTAAAATTTCACAAATAATTGTTAATTAATAAAATTTTAGTAAAAATGCCTTGCCAATTTCTTATTAATACAGAAAGCTCAAAATTTATATAAATATATATTTTAACATATATAAAGGATTTTTTGAAAAAAAGTAATATAAAAAATAAAATTTATTCCTATTTTAATGCTAACA
>QZLH01000143.1:55852-117958 GCA_003833135.1 Oehlia diaphana | reverse complement strand
TCTCCCTACTTGTAGAGTTGCTTTGTCAAAACGCAAATTCTAAAAAAGCGTTTAAGCGGAATATCTCGTCATCCAGTGATCATAAAAAGATGAAACTACCACCATTCGAATCATCTCAACAAGACGTGTCGAATGGTGGCTAAATCATATTTCCAAGATCGATAGATAGCCAGTAATTATTAAATTTATTACCAAATAGTTTTGCTGATATATAATTTTTTCTATCAATTCTAAAATCATGATTTTAATATCATTCGACGCGTCTCGTTGAGACGATTCAAATGGTGGTAGTTATATCCTTTTATAATTACTAGATGACGAGATATTGTGTTTTAAAGCTTTTTGTCTCAAAACTTTAAATTTTTGAAACTATAGTTTTGAAGGACTTCAGAAAAAAACTAAAATGCAATATGAAAAAATATTTTTGCATAAATATAACTAGAATTAGACCGAAAATGATTTTCTAATAAAGTTCAGGGAAAAAAATTTTTTTATTTGCAAAAAAAAAAAGACTGATCGGTCTTATTACATGTGATACAGGACCGAAAGACTGCAGTCCTACACTAAGACGGACCAGTCTGTCTTTTTATGGTGTAGGACCGTAGGACCGTGGTCTTTTAGGACTGATGACCATCTTTAATTTCCCAGGCTGTAATAGATAGCATCAATTACACAAGATTAAAATTAATTAATGGAAAAGATAAAATATGAATATAGTGCAAAAGTAACAATTATAGTATAATTAGTACTAGTATAATCAAGCTTATTGATAGCAAATATTTAGAAGTAAAGCTAATAAAAGTTAAAGGTCACTCAGGAGTCATAGGCAATGAAGAAGCAGATAAGATGGCTAAGAATGACACAGGAAAATTAACTTGCATCACAATTAATGATTCACAACAAAAGGACTTAAAATTTGATTTATATTGGGATGGTAAAAGAGTAGACAAATATATCAGAAAATTTATAAATAATTTATGTAAATCTGCAATAGAGGCATCATAATCTTTCAATCGCATATATAGAACAGTTTTCCAAGATTTGACACATATGATTGAAGAGAAAATAACTTGGGCATTATTTAAAAAAAACACAACATTTGAAACTTACAAATAATATACTACCAACTCTGAAAATTATGAAAGAAAGAAGATATGATCTATACAGAGATGTAAAGTGCAGGCTATGTCTTATAGAAAATAAAGATAAGGATCATGTAATTTATTGCCAGCAACTTAGAGATAAATGGTAAATAGTGGTCAACAATACTACATATAAATGTGAACAGATGCTGAAAGACTTTTTTTCAAAAAAATATCTTCAACTAAAATAAGAAGACATACAACAATTATATTTATGGAATAGAAATTTTTTTATTCATATTATAGGCTTTAATCAAGAGTTGCCTATTCCATTTGTACATCTAATATTAAGAAATTTCTTTCCAAAAGGAAAATACAGAGAACTCAGGTCTATTATTAAATCAGAAAAAGCTACACTAACAATTACTTCTTTTTTTTAGAAATATTTATTAATGAATTTTATAAGGTTATTTGGCAATTATATTGCAATCTAGTTGCAGAATGGGAACATACAAAAGGAATCAAAAAATAAGATTTAAGGAAAAAAATATCAGTATAACAACGTATTGTATATGAGAAGGTGATGTATATAATCTGAAAGGAAGAAAAATTTTTAAGCATAATGAACAGTGGTCAGTTGCTTTAGAAAAAATAAGACAATATATAAATCAATTTGTTAAAGAAGGAAATAAGGTAATTTGGAAGGTATATAATAATATCAAATTGTATAAATATAAATATAATACTTTCTTTTGTTTAGAGGGTAGTGAAAGCATTTATTAAAACCATGTGATTATGATGATCCTATATAATCTAATAGCTACTATGGGAGGATATAGGTGAATTTCATAGGGTAATGGTAGAACACGGGAGCAATCTTATAGATGGAGAACCAGTTTGGAATTTTAAACTAATTAATTATACATGTAACAGAACTTTCTGTATTTTATATAATTAATAAACTCACAAATTGCACTATCTTGCAAAAAAAAAAATATGATATAACAATAAATAAACAAACTTTGTAGCAACTTATTAAAAATATTTTTCTCTTTTCTTTTTATTCCAAAGCTATAAATATAAGATTTTAATTATTAAGTAGTTAATAACAGATAAGCTTTTAAATAAAAAATTATATAGATAGAGTATTTCCATATAAATATATAAAGTAGTGCCATAAAATACCATTTTATTGTAAGTCTAAGAATACTTTGATTAGTTTAGTTATGGTGAGATTCTAGTGTAGTCTTTTTTATTCACTGTGATCTAAGTATGATTCTAGTGTGATTCAAGTGTGATTCAAGTGAGATTTTGGAGTTAAAGAGTAAAAATACCAGTCTATTTTTGACTAAATTTTATAAACTTATAATATACACATGTGTTTATTGAAATATTAAAAAAAATATAGTAGAACTATAAAAAATTTAGACTTTAAATATAAAAAACAAAAATTTTTTTTCATATATAAAATTTTTTTTTGTATTATATGATCAACATTGATTTCAACCATTTTGAAAACTGCAATAAAATAAAAAATGTTTCACAATATTTTTTATTAAAATAATTTAAAAACTGTTGTGAAATAGTTTTTTTTTATAAATTAAAAACAAAAAATGTTTTATAACATTTTTTATTAAAATCATTAAAAAAATAGCATAAAACATTTTTATTTTGATAAATTAAAAATAAAAATGTTTTATAATATTATTTTTTTTTTTTTAATGATTTATACAGTATATACTTTATTGATATGTAGTTTATATACCATACAAACAAATTATCATAAGCTATATCCATCCAGTAGGATGCAATCATCAAAATAGATAATATTATTTATTAAAATAACTAAAAAATTATTGCGAAACAGTTTTTTTCTTTTAAATTAAAAATAAAAAATGTTTCACATTTTTATTAAAATAATTAAAAAAACTATTGCAAAATAGATTTTTTTCTTAAATTAAAAATAAAAAACATTTCACATCATTTTTTATTAAAATAAGTTTTTTTTCTTTTAAATTAAAAATAAAAAATATTTTGCAACATTTTTTATTAAAATTATTAAAAAAATGTTGCAAAATATTTTTTTTTCTTGATAAATTAAAAATGAAAAATATTTTTACAACATTTTTATTAAATAGTTAAAAAACTGTTGTGAAATAGTTTTTTTCTTTATATTGTAAATAAAAAATGTTTCGCAATATTTTTTATTTAAAATTGTTAAAAAAATGTAAAACATTTTTTAAATTTCAAATTCAGATATGATCAGATAAATCTGAATTGAATACAGACTAAATTGAATCAAATCTATTTTAGATTCAGATCAGATTAGATCTAATTTTTTTGATTTGAACTCAGATCAGATTAAATCCATTTATTTTTGATCCAAATTTGGATCAGATCAGATTCATTTTAAATCTGATTTGATTTAATTTGTTCAGAATACTAATTCTAAATTATATATTAACAATATTTTATAATATTTTAGTTTTATTCTCTTTACATATAATGACTTGATTGAAAGAAATATTTATAATCATCTTATTAGAGATAATATGGCTAAAGAGATATTTTTATTGTTTTTTGATCATAAACTTAAGTTCATCAATATTTCACAGAAATTTTAATCAATATAGCCATATTAGAAAGTATTATACATGCCACTTAAATTATTTTAGGCTGCCATAATTATAAGTAAAATCCCAAATTCAATTATGGCATTCCAAATTATTTTGGCACTTTATATAGTAAATTATATTTAAACTGAATGAATTACGGCATCCTAAAATAATTTGGGCAATATATATAAAAAGTATTACCTTATAAATGGAGGTCTTTATTATTCAGCTACTATGATTATCCTAGTATCCAATGATTCAAATTTGATGAATGAAGGCTTATTGGATTTATCTCATCAAGATGAGTCAAATGTTAGATGTATTATGTCATTAGGATCAATAGATACTAAAATAGTATTTAAAATATTTTTTACTTAAAAATTTTTTAAAACTCTGAATTTCACAAAATTGGAAATATCTCACTATCTAGTAATCTGATTATAATAATCAAAGACTCATTAAATTCGTCTTATTGAAAGGTATTAAATAATGGCAAGTTTATGTGTATAATATTAGCATATCACGAGATATTAATAGTTAATATGTTTAAATATGTTTTAATGCATATATTATCATATATTAATCCTAGAAACATATATTGACTACCATTCAACTTGACTTGATGAGATAAATCTAGTGAGCCTTTATTTATCAAATTCGAATTACTAAATATCAAAATAATCACAAGTAGTGAGTTAATTATAACCTTCATTTTTTAAGCCAAAAATCAGTTAAAATTAAATAAAATTGTAACTACTAATTTGTTAATAAATTTATTTGGTTTAAACTAAGTAGAGAACAATTAAAAATGAACTAATATATTGCTTAGAAGTTTAATCCCTTCCAAGAACTGTAGCTAAACTTAAAGTTGTACTGAAAAAATTTAAATATTTCCATTTTTGAGAAGGCTGCTACTTTGATATTGTAAAAATTTAATGTAATATGTAAAATAAACTAGTTATAAAATTTTTATTAACATATATATGAGTAAAAAAATACAAATATTTTTATTTTATTTTCAAATTAGGCGATACTTACTGATATGACTGTACATATCAGAAATTATACAGTTGAGAGTAATAACTAGTTACAAACATTTTTGTTATTTTTGCAGTAATGAAGACTAATGTAAACAAAAAGAAAACACTAATTTTTGATTTTAACAACAATGTGATAAAGATTAGATTTAAAAGAATTTTTCTTTTTAAATATCTTTGATTTTAAAAATATGACAATATTTTATTGCTATTAAAAAGATCAAAATAAGGAATTATATTATTATTTCCTATACAGATATTTGTATGTCATAATCTGAGAGCACTTTACTCTCACAGGTCGAAATGTGAAAAATCAGGCATCAATTAGTCACCAATCGGGCACCAATCAGATAGCTGATTGGTGACTGATTGGTGACTGATTGGCATTTTCGCCAAATACCGTCACCAATCAGGCAGTTTGCTAACTTTTGATCCAGTGATCAGAAAAGGATGAAATATAATTCATTGGAATCACCTCAACAATACGAATCTAATGGTAGTAAAATCATATTTCTAGGATTAATACTTGATGAAATATTAAATAAAATATAAATAGTATTTTTTTATTTTTATATTTTACTTAATATCTCATTAAGTATTAATCCTAGAAATACAATTTTACTACCATTAGATTTATCTTGTTGAGACGATTCAATGAACTATATTTCATCTTTTACTGATCATTGGATCAAAAGTTAGCAAACTGCCTGATTGGTAATGGTATTTAGCGAAAATGCTAATCAGTCACCAATCAGTCACCAATCAGTCACCAATCAGCTACCTGATTGGTGCCCGATTGGTGACTAATTGATGCCTAATTTTTCACTTTTTAACCTGTGTTTAACAGTTTTAAAGTAATCTTTTTCAGATTTAATACATTTTATGAGTTTACCAATTGCATCAATTATTTTTAATTTAGAGCGCATTTTACTGTGTTAGAAATAACATATAAACCTGATATATATATTTTTATTCTTAACTTTAGGTTATATATTAGTGGTTTAGATATATGTAACACAAAATACTGCCACTTGTAATGTGTTATGAATCTGTTTCATATGGCAATAAATGTAATACAATGTATAATTTATTTTTTTTATATATGAAATAAATATTACCATTTTTTTATTACATTATCGCATTATGAATATTTTTGTCATTTTTTATTGATAATAGTACCTATAAGATAGTTTTGCAAATATACTGAATAAATCTGATAGTGATTACTGATTATTATATATTTTTATTTTTTATAAATTAATACTTGTCATTTTTTTATAATAGTATCCCATATAGATTTATGATAATTATGTAAAATCTATGTTTAATCTGCTATGGAGTTTTTTTTTAGAATAAAATGGTATATAATTATACTTATGAGCTTCATAACTAGAGATAAAATATTATTCGTTGTCAAGATATAATACTTAATAGTTACTCAGCATGAAGTGCTGAGTAATTATTATATTTGCAATAAGCAATATAATTGGTGAGATTTACTAAGCGCAGCTCAGCAAATTTCACTGATCATATTCTTATTGTAATACATGTAAATACGTTAGTACTGCAGTTACAAGATTATGTTATGCTGAGTAACTGTTTTATCAGAATTATGTAATAGATATACAACTTAGTAACTGGTTGTACTAACATAAATCACCAATTAGTAAATATCTGATAAATTATAATATTACATATGAGATATCACTTCAAGAAGTATTAAAAGTATATAAGCAGTAAGCAAAAATAGTTTACTAAGTCCAGTCTGGTTCTAACCTGTACTGAATATTTCAGTCCAAATTGAAGCATCAATCCAGACTAAACCAATCTGAATTTTTGGTCTGAGTTGTCAAATTAAAACTGACTCGATTAGAGCTTCGTACAGGTTGGATCAGATCGGGTTACCTGGTTAACCTGATCTGAAATTTTTTTCAGGTTAAATTAGGTCAGATAAACTGTTCTGACCTGACCTGACCTATTGATCCAAAAGTATTCAGGTCACTTTAGGTAACTCAGGTTACTTAAAGTAAAAAATGTTTTGTAACATTTTTTTATTAAATATACAAAAAATGTTAAATTTAATGTTTTTTAATTAAAAAAAAATGATTTTTATTGAAAAAATGCCAGGTTCAGCATTTTTTAATTAAAAAAAATAATTTTTTTAATTTTATTAAAAAAAATCAGATTTGACATTTTTTAATTAAAAAAATAATTTTTTTAATTTTTATTGAAAAAATGTCAGATCTAAGTGATCCAGTATTTTACTTTTTGTTATTATATATAAAAATGCTAAAAACTAATAGTTTTCTGCATTTTTTGATTTTACATATAAAAATACTGGAATTATTAATTCTGGCATTTTCTTTTTACAAAAACATCAGAACTATTAGTTTTAGCAGTTTTCAATTTATTTGATTCAAATATATATTAGGTCAACGGGTTGGATTAGATACCTACTAATACTGACCTGATCCATATCAGGTCTATATATGAAGTCAAAATTAAAGCTCAAAAGTAGAAATATTTCGACTTGAGAAGGTCAAAAGTCAAAATTAAAGTCAAAATGGTCAAAATTACATCATAGTCTTGTGATCTTTATAATTATAATTTAATATAAAATTTTAAATATGAATATCTCCGTCAATATTGATATTACAGATACAAAATACATATCATTGGAATCCTCTCGATAAGCTGAATTCAACTATATAAAGATCATAAAATTGAATCACTAGATGCAGAGATCGTTAACTTTGAATTTAAAATTATTATTTACTATAAAAATTATAGTTTTATTTAGTATAAAATTTTAAATGTGAATATCTCCATCAATATTGATGCTACAAATATGAAATACATATCATTAAAATTCTCTCGATGAGCTGAATTCAATTATGTAAAGATCATAAAATCAAATCACTAGATACGGTGTTCATTAACTTTAAATTTTAATATTATTGTTTACTATAAATTATATGATTTTGATACAATTTTGACTATTTTGACTTTTGGAAAGACCCAAGTTGAAATTATTTTGACCATTTTGACCATTTTGAAGGTTAAAATTAACCAATTTTGATTTCATGTATAGTCAGATCATGAATTTGATGACCTGACCTAAATATTTTGGGTCAACCCATCAGATCACCTGATTTGTCAAATCAGATTGTGGAATTCTAGATCCGATTAGAGCTTTAAAGCAGAATTTCTATTTTTGATATAACAGCCAAGTGATTCTGTCATATACTTATGATCTAATTTATTTACTATCATCTTGATTTTTATAGGATCCAGTTCATAAACTACATTTTTGGTGAATTGGCCCATTTTTTAAGGGCTTAAAAAATCATTTTTTGCAAATATTTCAGTATTCAGCAGTAGTCCAATTTTGATAATTTTTTTTTAAATTGTAGATCTGAATGAGGGCTATAAAATAAAAAAAAAGTTTATCAAAATTGAATTACTGGATGCTGAGATATTTATAAAAAATGATTTTTTGAGTTTTGATGAAAAGTGATGTTTTTGGCTAAAAGTTTCTTATACCTTTTATATTAGTTTTTTAGGATCCTACTTCTATAAATGGATTTTTCAGAATTTTGCAATCTTTTTGAGACAGTTTTAGAAAAAAATCGTCTTTTATTTTATATGTTTAAGATAGTATAATATTTTTAACTTTTCTTCTGTTCATGTATTGCCTATAAAGGCGTTCACTCTGCACAGTTTTCCTAAGGATAATTGCAAGTTTTAATTCTTTCTCTATTAGGACAATATTTTTGTGACATTATTGTAATATCAGAATATTTTGCCACTCTTGATGTTACTATTAATTGGTTATTCTTGTACAGTATACATCATTCCATTTATTATTGTTTCTGTCACTATTTCACAGTAAACTGATATCCTAACATAAATTTTACGATCTTTTCTTCTTTTATTAATGCCATTATATTTACTATTATTAGGTAACCTAACGCATTCAGTTTCATTTCCGTAATTTTATTTGGCAAGGTAATTTATATTCTGATAAGAAAATTTTTTTGATTTTGAAGTTCCATTTCTTTGATTAACTCTATACTCATTACATAAATTGTCCAGAGTAGATATTATCGAAATTGGTCAACAGTGGAAAGATAAATTTAAAGATTTCTACTAAAAAATTTTTCATTGATTATTTCTATCATTTAAAAATAATAATATATACAATCAACCCTTATTATAGCAAACTCTAGGATTCAGACTTCAACTTTGCTATAGAGTTATAGTGAAGATTTTAAGTAGTTAATTCATTATAGCAAGAGGAAATTTATTATAGTTATCTGAAAAATTCACATATCAAGGGTTCGCTATATCAAGGTTTAACTGTATAAATAAAATACTTAAAGGGTTTATATATACTCTCTTAGTAATTTTCTCGCTCATTTTTTTTTAATGTTATTAATTATTTATCGATTTACAAAAGAAATCTCATATAAGAAGAGAGTTAAAGTGAGTCATAAATTGATAATGCTTAGGACTTATATTATAATGATCATACTATATATCTATATTATATCATTTTTTTGCTTGTCACTATAAAGAACAGAGTCAAAATGAGTCACAAATTGATAATGTAATTTAATCATTATGAATTTATGATATTGGTCAAAGTAATTTATTAATATTTATTATTAGTGCTTATTAAATATAAGGTATATTGGTAAAATACATTTTAAATATTTACTTAAAATACTAATAAAATGCTTAAAAAATTAAATGATTAATAAATATTAAAATTTAATAGGGTCTCAATCCTATTTTTTAAAGCAATTCGGATAGAATCTGAATCTTTTCTTGTGAATCTGAATTGAATCCAGATTCTAAATTTGATCTTAACTCTAGCCAAAATTATAATTTTGACTAGAATTAATATTTAACGTTAAAGATTAACTGTTTGCAAAATTTTGTTAACTTTAGCCAAATTTATAGTGCTAGCTTAAATTAATAAAAATGGATTTATCTGTTACAAAAAAGTAGATCCAGATGTCCAAAAAACAAGGGAATCCAGATTTGAATTTGGATTGAATAGTTTTGGATCAAACCCCTAAAATTTAGTACCTATTTAATCACTAGTTGAAAAAGAAATATTCGACTTTAGTAAAATTTAGTCTATATTCGATTAGTGCTTTACATGAACTGAGCTGGCTTATGAGCTGGCTCAAGCTTTCAAGCCAAGCCAAGCCAAGCCATGATTAAATTGGCTTGGTTGTTTATAAGTTAGCTTGAAAAAGCTCAAACTAGTTATTAGGCTCAACTCAAAAAACTTAAACCTGTAACAAACTTAGCTCAAAAAGCTCAAGCTGGCTCATAAGCTAAACGAGCTATTATACAAAAAAAAAGAAATCACTAGAACTAATAATTCCAGCGTTTTTACATGTACAATCAAAAAAAAATGCCAAAACTAATAGTTTCAGCATTTTTACATATAAAATCAAAAGAAAAACACCAGAACTAATTATTCTGGTATTTTTATATGTAAAATCAAAAAAAAATGCTGAAACTATCAGTTTTGGCATTTTTACATGTAAAATCAAAAGAAAAATTCTAGAACTAATTATTCCAGTATTTTTACATGTATAATTGAAAAAAAATGCTGAAATTATCAGTTTTAGCATTTTTATATATAAAATCAAAAAGAAAAATACCAGAACTAATAATTCCAGCATTTTTACATGTACAATAAAAAAAAAATGCCAAAACTAATAGTTTTAGCATTTTTACATATAAAATCAAAAAAAAAAACACCAGAACTAATTATTCTGGTATTTTTATATGTAAAATCGAAAAAAATGCTGAAACTATAAGTTTTGGCATTTTTACATGTAAAATCAAAAGAAAAATTTCAGAACTAATTATTCCAGTATTTTTACATATACAATTGAAAAAAAATGCTGAAATTATCAGTTTTAGCATTTTTATATATAAAATCAAAAAGAAAAATTTCAGAACTAATTATTCCAGTATTTTTACATGTACAATTGAAAAAAAATGCTGAAATTATCAGTTTTAGCATTTTTATATATAAAATCAAAAAGAAAAATGCCAGAACTAATAATTCCAGCATTTTTACATGTACAATCAAAAAAAAATGCCAAAACTAATAGTTTTAGCATTTTTACATATAAAATCAAAAAAAAAACACCAGAACTAATTATTCTGGTATTTTTATATGTAAAATTGAAAAAAAATGCTGAAACTATCAGTTTTGGCATTTTTACATGTAAAATCAAAAGAAAAATTCCAGAACTAATTATTCCAGTATTTTTACATGTACAATTGAAAAAAAAATGCTGAAATTATCAGTTTTAGTGTTTTTATATATAAAATCAAAAAGAAAAATGCCAGGACTAATAATTCCAGCGTTTTTACATGTACAATCAAAAAAAAAATGCCAAAACTAATAGTTTCAGCATTTTTACATATAAAATCAAAAAAAAACACCAGAACTAATTATTCTAGTATTTTTATATGTAAAATCGAAAAAAAATGCTGAAACTATTAGTTTTGGCATTTTTACATGTAAAATCAAAAGAAAAATGCCAGAACTAATTATTCCAGTATTTTTACATGTACAATTGAAAAAAAATGCTGAAATTATCAGTTTTAGCATTTTTACATATAAAATCAAAAAGAAAAATGCCAGAACTAATAATTCTGGCATTTTATATATACAATCAAAAAAAAAATGCTAAAAATTATAGTTTTGGCGTTTTTACATGTAAAATCAAAAAAATGCCAAAATTATCAATTTTGGTATTTTTACATGTAAAATCAAAAAGAAATACGCTAAAACTAATAATTTTACATATATAATCAAAAAAAATGCTAAAACTATCAATTTTGTATTTTTACATGTAAAATCAAAAGAAAAATGCTAGAACTAATAATTCCAGCATTTTTATATGTAAAATCAAAAAAAAAAAATACCAGAACTAATGATTCTAATGTTTTTACATGAAAATTGAAAAGAAAACTGCTAAAACTAATAATTCTGGCATTTTTACATGTAAAATCAAAAAAAATGCTGAAACTATCAGTTTTGGCATTTTTATATGTAAAATCAAAAAGAAATACGCTAGAACTAATTATTTTGGCACTTTATATGTAAAATTAAAAAAAAAATGCTAAAACTATCAGTTTGGCATTTTTACATGTAAAATCAAAAGGAAAAATGCCAAAATAAATAGTTTCAGTATTTTATATATAAAAATAAAAAGTAAAAAATATTTCGCAACATTTTTTAAAGTAAAAATGTGAAAATATTTATTTAGTTAAAAATAATGTTTCATAATATTTTTTAATAATTTAAAGTAAAAATGTTGTGAAAACATTTTTATGATAAAGCTCAAGCCAGCTTGAGCCCAGCTCAGCTTAAGCCAGGATTTTCATGGCTCAGCTTAGCTCAAACTGAGTTAAGTCAAGATATTTGTGACTTAGCTCATTTCAGGTTTGGCTTAGTGCAGATCTTTAAGTTAAGACTATAGTTCAACTCGAGCTGACTCATGTAGAGCACTATATTCGACTAAAATTAAAAATTTGACTATTATCTACAATTAGATATTGGTTGAATAATATATTAATTAAACATCATATATTACGTATATTTAAAGTTTAATAAAGGATCATCTTTTTTAAACTTCCTTTTTCCCTTCTACTTTCTCTCGTCTTCCTTTTTTCTTTCGTCCTTTTCTTTTTCTTTCATTCTTCCCTTTTTCTTACATCTTTTTCTGCCTCTTTTTTTGGAAATAATGTAAGTTTCATTTTGAAACTTGCATATCTTTTTTTTTAATTTTTTTTTTAATTTATCCTTTGATTTTAATTAAAAAATGAACTAATGTTTCTTTTCATTATTTTTTTTATAGGATGTGTAAAAGGACGTCAACTTGTTTACGAAATCAGACTTTAAGGTAAAAAATGAGAAAGGAAAGGAGGAAGGAGATTTGGAACCTAAAATTCTTAAGAATCTTGATTTTATTTATTTATTTTTTTTTATTATTTTGGAATGGTTTACTAACCATTTCTTTCTTTTTTATAGGCTTGATGAATAGATAAACTAAGATTCATAAGTATAAATACGAATCTTGGTTTATTTATTTTTTTTTTTAATATAGTGCAGAACCTTTATACTCAACTACTTATGTATAGTAACAATTGATTGATTATAAATTTCTAAAAAAAAAATTTTTTTATTAAAGTAAAAAATTTAATCAATAATTTTTATAGATATGATCATTAGCTTTAAAAATTATTGGTTATTTTTTTTCTAATAAATTTTGGCTAAATTTTAGTTGTTTAAAAATCTGTAATTTAAATATACTGACAAAATTTAATTAAAATTGAGACTAGTCTAATTTTTGCATTACAGATCTTTTTTAGCCACATTTAATATAATATAATTATTATTTTACTTCAGATTTTTTTTTCAATATGCTAAGAAGAAAAAAAAGTTCTAATATTGCAAAAAAAAAGAATTAATAAACAAAATTATTTAAGTATAGGTTAATATAATGTTATAAATAATGATATTTAAAAAAACAGTTCAGATGATAAATTTATAAACAAGAGAATTCAAAAATTAAGTAATTTTACTTTAATTTGGTCAAAAAATGCATATAATAAAATATAAATTTCATTATCATGTACCTGATTTATCAATCATCAGTTTATAATGAAATACAATAAACAAATATATTATATAAATTTTTATATCATATAATTAATAAAATCCTTATTTCTGATTGGCTAATATATGTATCACATAATGCTTATATAATTTAAAAAAATTGAACTTTTTTTTATTTTTTAAATCGATTCCTTTTAATAAATAGAATTTAATTTTTTTATAAAATTAAAATTCAATCATAGAATCAAATAAATTTAAATTTTTTTAAGTTCCTATTATAAAGATTCTGCATCGTATTATGGAACAGTTACTAATAACCATTTCTTTTTTTTAGGTTTCAATAGAACTTTTGAGTTTTGAAGAACAGAAAAACTAAGATTCGTAAGTAATATGAATCTTTATTTTTTTTTTTTTAATATTATTAACAGTTACTAATAACCATATTTTCTTTATTTTTTTAAGTTTGAATGTCTTCTGAAGAACAGAAAAAGAAGATCAAGATTCGTAAGTATGAATCTTGGTTTTATTTATTTTTTTTTTAATATTATGAATGGTTACTAACTGTTCTTTCTTTTTTTAAGTTTGGATGGGCTTCTGAAGAATGGAAATCCTAAAGATTCATAAGTACGAATTTTTAATTTTTTTTTATTTTTTATTACAAATGGTTTACTAACCATTCTTTCTTTTTTTTTATAAGTTCGTGGGCTTCTGAGGATCAGAAAAAGGAGAACTAAGGTTTGTTATGAACCTTGGATTTTTTTTAATATTATGAATGGGTTTTAACCGTTCTTTTTCTTTTATTTTTATAGGTTCAGTTGGCTTTCAAAGATTGAAGGAATCAAGATTTGTAAATACGAGTACAAATCTTGATTTTTGTTTTTTTTTATTATTTTGAATGAGTTTAGGGTGGCCCTAGTTGGGCCACCTTAAATCTCTTTACTAGGGTGGCACTGTCTTTAGGTGGTTTGATTATAGCATAGTTTAGATAACATTTGACTTTCTTATAGATAGTTCTTGTTTATCTTTCTGTAATCTTGTTCACATGGATTTAAATAAAAATAAAAAGTAGGCAATATGTACATACATTAATGGGTTATGTAAATTAAACGAACGCTAATTATATATCCTATACATAAATCATAACGGAGTTGATGCTAAGGTTTATCAGTTATTTTTTAATGGGAAAATTGTCTATCTAATAGGAAAGATGATGGCAATATTGACGCTATTCCAAAGTTTATAAAATGAAAAATTATTATATGAAATAATAAATAGTAGGATTTTAGGCAGAACTGAATTATTCCTATAGATGTTTAGTTTTAACAGTATGTTCATTCATTTAGTGAATGCAAAAAAGAAAATTTTTTTCTATATTATGTATTAAACTACGAAAACTTTTAATTATAAAAGGATTCTTTAAATTTATTTTTTAAGGAATAATTTATGCAAAAAGCCTTGCATTCGTATAATCGTATTCACGTCACTAACAAAATGAACAAGAGAAGGTCGATAAGGAACTGAAGATCATAAACGACATCTAAAAATGTGAAAAAAATCCTCATTATTGTTTTAGTAAATTACCAATTTAGAACTTTATGTAATATAAGTGTTAGCAACTACCTAGAATATTATCAATGGTAAATTGGTAGAAAATTAGATTGATTTATTACAAGCAGAATTGAAGTCTCAATTATGCTAATTTAGATTTTAAAGAATTTTGTAAATAAATATTTTATTGATTTGATTTAAATTACAAAAAAATTTTGTTTTATGAATAAGAAAGAAAAATTAATTAAAAAAATTGTATATATATTAAAAGTATAATAACACATAATTCCATGCTTTAATTATATTGGTACTTTCTCCATCATATTTTCTTATCTACGATTACCACCCATACCAGGCATGCCACCAAGACCCATTTGTTTCATCATGTTCTGCATTTGACTTAGATCTGGCATACCCATACCACCTAATCCACCACCTAATCCACCACCACCCATTCCTCCCATCTATATTATAAAAAAATAAAATAATAATATTAGTAATTTTTCCAAAATTTAGTTAAACCTCTTAATCTCTTTATTGTAATACTTACCATTTGTCTCATCATATCATTCATATTCATACCACGAGGCATCATTCTTTGCATTTGAGACATCATTTGCTGAGATGATTTTGAACCATCCATACCGGGAGCACCCATACCTTTAAATAAACCTTTATTGCCACCAAATTTTTTAACCATACCTTGAAAAGCTTTATGCTGTAATAATAATTCTTCAACTTCTCTTACGCTAGTACCACTACCACGTGCAACACGCTGAATCCTTTTTGGTTGAGTAAGAAATAATTTACCATCACTATCCAATTCTGTTTCGTTCATACTATCCATTATAGTCATTAATCTTTTTATTCTTTGAGCACCTAATTCGTCAGAACCTTCAAAATTCATTTCTGACATACCTGGCATCATTTGCATCATTTTTGATAGAGGGCCTAATTGTGATATATTCTGAAATTGTTCATACATATCTCTTATAGTAAAAATACCTTGTTCCAAATTTTTAATTAAATTCTTATTTTGATCCAATTTCAAATCTTGTACCGTCTCCATTAAACCTGATATATCACCCATACCTAACATTTTTTGTATAAATCTTCTCGGTTCGAATCTTTCTAAATCATGTAAATGTTCACCAGTACCGATAAATATAATTGGACTGCGTGTGGCAGCTACAGCTGATATTGCGCCACCACCTTTTGCATGACCATCCATTTTTGTAATAATAATTGAACCAATTTCTGCTGCTTCATGAAATGCTTTTGCTTGTGATTCAGCAGCTTGACCAATTGTACCATCCATTACAAATATTGTATTATTTGGATTAACTACAGCTGATATTTGTTTCATTTCTTCAAATAATTCGAATTCTTGTTTATGTCTACCTGATGTATCAACTATAATTATTTCAAACCCTTCTTTTTTAAATTTCTCTACTCCTTCATGTGCTATCTGTACTGGATCCGTCTCTGTATAACTGGAAAGAAAATAAGGGTGGTTCTTGTTTTAGATTAGATGAAAAAATTAAAATTATATTTTAAAATTTATTATACAATACCTTCCGAAATAAGGTATTTTTGCTTTGGTGGCATTTTGTTTTAATTGATCAAAAGCACCAGCACGAAAAGTATCAGCACAAACTAAACAAACTTTCCAACCTTTACGTTGATAATGATATGCCAACTTGGTACAAGTGGTAGTTTTTCCACTACCTTGCAATCCAACAAACATAATTATATTTATTTTGCCTTTTTTGGGCTTATAAGGTTCAACACCGGGTTCAACTAGTTTACATAGTTCATCAAGAACAGCTTTTTGTATAAGTTTACGTTTATTTATACCGGCAGCAAGTTCTTGAATATTAACGGTATTTTTAACATTATTTCTAAGTGTACTAACTAAACGCACATTGACGTCAGCTGCTAATAAGGCAGCGCAAATCTCTTTTAGAAGGGCGTCAAGAACTTTTGCATCTATAACAGGTTCTTTATTAATTTGTGCTAAAGCCGAATTAATACGTCTTCCTAGATCTGCTAAAACCATGTTTGTGAAGATCTAGCGAAAAAAAAGTAACGATGCTAAGTGTTACAGAAGTTTTAAATTAATGATGACAGATCATCGTACATATTAAGTTGATAATCATTATATATATATGCGTATAACGGGTATATTTCTCGTACGAGAAAAAATTTACTCATATGTGATAGATTTATTAATCTATCTATTTATATCTCTATATATATATATTTGGGTTTTCTCTAAACACTTACGCCTCAAAAAATGGAAGACAAAATAATAATAAAAGATTTAGAAGTTCACAATATAATAGGAGTTGATTCTTGGGAAAGAGTAAAAAAGCAACCAGTAATAATAAACTTAATAATTTATACAGACATATCAAAAGCGGGAGATACGGACCATTTACCATATTCAATTGATTATAGTTCTATTACTAAAAGTGTCACAAAATTCTCGGAGGAAAGTTCCTTTAAATCTATTGAAGCATTGGCGGATGCAATTGCAAAATTATGTATAACAGAATTCCATATATCAAAAGTTAATGTTCGACTTGAGAAACCAAAAGCATTATTACATGCAAAATGTGCAGGGGTAGAAATAACACGCACCAAAGAGGATTACGACGAATTATCAAAATCACAGAGCGGTGGTAATGAATATGATGATAGAATATTTGTACAAGATTTAAGATTGAATGCTATTATAGGAATTAATCCATGGGAAAGAGAAGAGAAACAAAGTGTTATAGTTAATTTAACTATTTATCCGACATATAAGGTAGATTCTAGCAAAGATTATGTTATTAAACCACATAATTATAGAACAATAGTTAGAACTGTTTCAAAACATGTTGAAGAGTCAAAATATAAAACAGTTGAAGCATTTGCTACTTCTATTGCTCGTATTGCAATAACGGAATGTCATGTTAATAAAATTACAATAAAAGTGGAAAAACCAAGCGCTTTAATGTTTGCTGCTTCTGCGGGAGTAGAAATTATAAGAAGTCAGACATTTTTTAAGAAAAATATTTCTTCTCCTCAAAATAGAAGTGTCAATAATAAAGATATTCCTGAAGGATACAATCATTTGGCTTATATTGGACTAGGATCAAATATGGGCAATTGTGTTGAAAATATTAATGAGGCATTAAGACTATTTGAACCAGAATGTAGAGTACTAGATACTTCATTCTTGTATGAAACGTCTCCAATGTATGTAGTGGATCAACCAAATTTTATTAATGCTGCTTGTAAAATTGCAACCAATTTAGATCCTGAAGAATTATTAGTAAAATTAAAGAATATTGAATCAAGTATGGGAAGAACTCAAACGATAAGATATGGTCAAAGGCCAATTGATTTGGATATACTATTTTATGATGATATTGAATATGTTTCTTCTACTCTCACTATTCCACATCAATTAATGAGTGAAAGAGAATTTGTATTAAGACCATTATGTGACATTGAAAAAGGATTTGAACATCCAAAATTATTTAGAACCTGTGGCCAATTACTTTCTCATTACTTGAAAAGTCCTTCTTATTCTCCTGATAATTTTGTAAATAGAATATTACCAATTAAAAATAACAAAATATTAAAATGGTCTACAAAAACTTTTATAATGGGTATAATTAACGTTACTCCTGATTCATTCTCTGATGGTGGATTATATATAAACGTTGATTCTGCTCTTTCTCACGCGTTGAAATTAGTTGAAGAAGGTGCTGATATATTAGATATAGGTGGTTGTTCTACCCGTCCTGATGCTGATGATGTTCCTATTGAAGAAGAAATTAACCGTGTATTACCCGTTATAAGAGCGATTCGTTCTTCTTCTAATAATACTCTTTCGAATATCCCTATATCAATAGATACTTTTCATTCTGAAGTAGCTGAGAAAGCCATCCAAAATGGTGCTAATATAATTAATGATATTTCTGGTGGTTTATTAGATGAAAAAATTTATTCTATTTCTGCTAAATATAATTTACCAATTATCCTCCAACATATGAGAGGTACTCCTAAAACCATGAATCAATTAACTGATTATAATAATGATCTTATACTAGATATATCTAATGAATTATATGAAAGGGTTAAAGCTGCCATCAATGCTGGTGTAAAGCGTTGGAATATTATAATTGATCCTGGTATTGGTTTTGCAAAAAAATTCGATCAAAATCTAGAGATATTAAAAAGATTAAAAGAATTTAACGGAAAAAATAGTTTACTTGAAGGGTTTCCTAGTTTGATTGGTGCAAGTAGGAAAAATTTTATTGGTAAGGTTATTGATCAACCTATTCCTCAAAATAGAAATTGGGGTACTGCTGCTGCTTGTACTGCCGCTATTTCGGCTGATGTGGATATCCTTAGAGTACATGATGTTAAAGAAATGTTGGATGTGGTTAAAGTTGCTGATTCAATTTGGAGGGTAAATAAAAAAGAAGAAATAAAGTAAAGCCCCACTTTTAACCGTAAAATTGGAGTTTTTATAAATAAATAAATAAGTAATTAATTAAAAATAATCGTTTTAAATCTGCTAAAATTGTAATTTTAGTTCATTATAAAGTTCAAGTAAATGGATTTTAATTAATATTGGAAAATACAGTATGAATAATGAAAATCTTTTACTACGCTAAAATCTTGTACGAATCTAATATTAACCTGACTAAAATACTAAAATATTGGTCCATTCGGCTAACATAGATATTCATAAGCAGCATGATACCAAATATTTACCCACCTGTTAACGGGATCAATAGTCATATAACAAAAATTGTTACAATTAATATTATCATTTGTAATAGTAGTAGTAGAAGGGGGAAATAAACTATTATTACTTAAGTTAATTATTTTATAAACAAAAGATTTAATTATTAGATCGCCGGTTTCTTCATTTTTTTGTACACTATAAAATTATATATAGTGTATATATGTAAAATAATAATGTTAATATTATTTATCAAAGTAACTTTCTAATGATTACGCACACATATATATTATTATACATACCTTATTAAATCTTTATAAATTTTTTTCAATACATTTAAATATTCTACAATTAAATCTTCAAATTGACAAACATCGCCACCTAAACAAATTGATTTAAATATTCTAAATATAAATTCATTTCGATCTTCTGTACTGAATATATTATAATGTGGTGAATCAAATATTAATAATAGTTTTCTTAATTCATCTGTTATCATTATTGGCGTTGATATATTCTCTTCTAAATATATTGGAGATGTTTTAACTATCGCTCCACTCTCTCGTCTTACTATTCCTAATTGTAGTAATGAAGAAATAAATTTAGTATAAAATAAATAATAAACACTTAATAATGAAAATTTACCTGCATCGTATAATCTATCAAAAAAATTTAATGTTGTAACGTTACAAGGTACTTTCTCATATACAATATCATGAATTTTTTCATTTAAAACATTCCAATTATTTTGATCAGATTGTACTTTAAATTCTTTTCTCACATTTTCTTCGTTAAAAAATTCCAAAAAAAAAAATTTTTCGTCTTTTTCATTATCAAAATATTCTTCATAAATAAATCTTTTTATATAACTATGTCGTTTCATTCCCCTAAGGTGGTAAAGTAAGTGATAAGGTATGGTAAAAAAGTAAATACATACTTATTAGTCATATGTTTACATATACCATTTTTCTAATAAATCCTGTACATGTTTGCTATTGTATTCCAATTCCTTCGGCGAATTTACATGATATTTAAAACGAAATTTTAGTTCACCCATCGGAAAAATCATCGGAGATAATATTTAGTAACCTACTTATACAGTAAAATACTTAAATCGGTCGATCTGCATATTTACTGTAGATCTGATAATCAGTAAAATCATATTATTATTTGTTGTCTTTTTTATCTTTTTTATTATTTTATTATTATGATTACCATTAAATAAATGTTTAAGAAATAATACATATAGTAAAATAAAAAAATTCTATTATCATTATTATATCATTATAAATTTTTTTCCCCATCCCTTAAAACTTCTTCAATTGTATACCGATTTTTGTTACTTGATAATTTAAGTTGTAATATGTCTCCTATCTCATTACATATTTTTAATATTTCATCGATATCTTCTTTTGTATGTGCTGCTGATATACAAAATCTTGCTCTTGATGATATCATTGGTGTAGCTGGATATGCAACAACTACAACTGCTAAATTTCTCTTTAGACATTCTCTAGAAAATGCCCTATAGAAAATAATATTATAAGACAATTTTATTAATTAAATATATATTCTCAAAAGAAAAAAAAAACATCTATACTTACGGAATTTTTGCAGGATTAAATAATAAAAGAGGTATAATGGGTGAATCACGGTCTCCATAAACAATAAACCCTAATCTTCTCAAATTAGTACTTAAATATCTTGCGTTAAATGCTAATCTTTCTAATCTTTCTTGTCCTTCATTCGTTCCATCTTCTCCCATTATAATAGACATTGAAGTATATATCTGTTGAAGTACAATTGGAGTCATTGATTCTGCATATATAGTAGCATGATTTGTAAGTCGTAAATGATCAATGATATTTTTATCTGCTGCTATATATCCTCCTGCTGCTCCAAATGATTTTGTAAGCGTTCCCATTAATATATCAACTTCATTAGGATCTATTCCATAATAATCACACACTCCCCTTCCACGTGGTCCTAGTGCTCCAATGCTATGCGCTTCATCCACGTATAAATAAAACTTTTAAAAAAGAAAAGAATGTGAGACCAATAGAAAAAATTTCTTTCTTTTATATAAGAAGGTTAAATATTTACCTTATATTTCTTTTTTAATTCGATAATTTTTGGAAGATTACATATACTTCCTTCCATGGAATATAATCCCTCCACAATTAAAAGTATTTTTTTCCATGGTCGATGTGTACGTGGTTGTCCTTGACTAATACATTCTTTCAACAAGGATTCTAAATCTGTCATATTATTATGTTTAAATACTCTAATAAAAGCCCCAGCAAGACGACTACCGAATACTATAGAACTATGGTTAAGTTCATCAGAAATTATGAGGCATCCCTTTGATGCCAATGCTGGTATTGTTGTACTATTAGTAGCATATCCCATTGAAATAAGCATTGCTGCTGGCTTTCCTACAAATTTTGCTACCAAAGATTCAACTTGTAGATGTAAATTTGATGTTCCTAAAAATGAAGAAAATAAATATAAACTAAATTGAATATAGGAATTTAATAATTGAATTTTTTTTTTTCATACCAACTTCATTTCTAGGGCTACATGTCGAAATTCCATACTTTCTAACTGTTTGTTCAACTGCATCAGCACAAGGTCCTTGACTTTGTGCAAATCCTAAATAATTATAACTACTTAAATTTAAACAATCTCTTTTAGTTCCTGTTAATTGAAATGTTTTACAATAATCTTTGGTTTCCCTTTCTAATAAGGTAATTTTTCTTCCTGGAACTCCTGTAACTGGTCGATTGAAACAATCATTAATTCTTAATTTTAATCTACGAACATAAAAATTGTCAAAATCAGAATTTAATGGTGCATATCCCTATCGTAAATTAGAAGTAAGTTATCATATGAATTAAAAAAATTCATCTTTTTAAGCACAATAGACTTACATTCTGTTCTTTCAAGTGTTTATAATTTTTGCTTAAGAATCTTTTTCCAAAAAAATCTCGCAGATGACCAAAACAAATAAGTACTAAATATGATAAATATGTGGTAAAAAGAAAGTAATACGGAGGCTCCTCTTCTTTCCAGCCTGGATCGTCTTCTCTTCGCTTTGATACATATCGCTGTTTTTTAGCAAGTCCCTCTTGTTCTACTTTCATAGCCGAACTAGTAAAATGATCGCTAGAGCTTTCAGAAGTAGATAGTTGAAAATTTTGAGCTGTTGAAACCTTTGTTCGGCTTCCTTTGCCCATTGTGAAATATCAGAAATTATTATTTTTTTTTTTGAATATTTTTATTACATAGAACAATAATTTTTTTGATGCGATGTCAAATCTGCGATTGATCATTGACTATTGGGTAAATCAATAGCTATTTTAAATGTCATACTAATGATGTAATTTATGTTGAACAAAACTAATTATAATTTTAATTTTTATAATATAATTTATTAGATAATTAGTGATTTTTTTTTTAATTCAAATAAAAAACTGGGTACAATAAAATGGGTTAATTCAAAGAAATGAAAAAAAAAAAATATTATTAATATTTGTTTGCAGATTAAAGTATTGATAAATAATTTTAAAGGTTTCCCAACAATAAAATGATCTTTCATCACTCGGATTTCAAAATAAAATTAAATATTAAATTCCGAGTATACATTCTGCTTATCATATATCAAGATAGTAATAAATATATAAAAATAATGACGTATAAATATATCCAAAGTTCTAACAAAATTATTTAAACAAAAAAGAAATATAAATAAATTTCAAACAAAATATATCAAGGAAAAAGTTACGGTAAGTTAAAAAAGGGAAGTAATTTATGAAATATATTCTAAAATAAGAAAATACAATATAATTTCTAAAACCCACATTACCCGTTACCTCCTTTACCCCCTTGAATTTTCAATTTTTTTTTTACGTTGTTCTATTTTCTTAAATAACTGGTCCACCAGGTCCTACTTGCGGCTGCACAGGTTGTGATTGTTGTTGCTGTTGTTCATGTTGCTTGCTACTGGTTTCTTTCAAAGCCAACAATTGTTTTGAACGGAATGCCTCATAATGAATTTGAGCAGTAGTTTCAATAAGATCCTGAAGGTGGGTTCTGGAAGTTATCGATAACAAGGATGTTTAGTATAAATATCAAAAGAAAAAATAGCTTTTTAAGTCATATGTTAACTTACCGTGTGAGAAAATCTCGAAGATGGACAAATTCACAATGATCTTCATTTTCCACTGAAATAATGTATACGTTAAATATTAGCATTAAATAACTATTTAAATAATTTAAATAGATCGGTTAAAATATTAATTTACCATTAATAACACCCCATCGATTTCTTCGCCCGCGAACGGATTTACCATCAATTACTACATTTTTTTCAGATCCAACAATAGCAAATGGGATCATTTGCTATTTTAATAAGAATATAATGTTAAATTCGATTTGTTTATAAACCTGACAAACAAAAAAAAAAAAGGTATAATCACCTTGATACGTTCGTTGAGTGCCCGCTCATCATCATCAAGCTCATCAGAATCATAAGGATATAATTTGATGTTATGAAAGGCTAATTCGGACTTTATCTATATAACGGATAAAAACTAACTTAAGTAACGAATAAAAATTAGACAGTTAATTATATCATGTACGTCTAACATACTCTTTGTTTGAAGGCCACACGTTCTTCCATTGTCAAAGAATCAGATTTGGCAATGACTGGAACGACATTGACAACTTCAGAAAGTTTTCTAAGTACCACAATGTCAATAGGTTTCAGTCTAAAGTTGATTAGGAAAAAAATAAATAAATAGATAGATAAATAAATTATTTCAATATAAATAGCTTAACGAATTAAACATTAAAGTACGTACGCATGACCAGTTGGAGAAATAAAGAACAAGCAACAATGAATTCTGGTATCTTGAATATAACGTTCACGCATAGCAGTAAGTTCTTTGCGTAAATAAGCACTATGCTGGTCTTTAATGTACTTAATAATTGGCTCCCAACTGTTTCAAATGTCAAAAAGGTTAGGTATCATAATATAATAAAGTTAAAAAAAAAAAAAAAAAAAAAAAATTTATAAACATACCAGTTTTCATTATTAACTTGATCACCATAACCGGGAGTATCAACAATATTAAGTCTCAAACGAATTCCATTTTCTTCAATTACTATAAATGAATGAATACTAATTAATAATCAATTATCTTATCCCAAGAGTAAAGCGGATAGTAATATATGAATTACAACGCATAATACCAAAACAACCGGTATAAAATATAACTTTTTTAAAAAATAAAGGCCGCACTCGATAAAAAATGTAAAGACGAAACTACATACAATGTGATACAGTTTGAATTTCAGTTGTTTGCCTGAAAGGTTCCTCGGAGCTAGTACGACCCTTACTATCAATCAAGTGGGCAGCGAAAATGGTGTTGATGAGAGTTGATTTACCAAGTCCAGTTTGGCCTATAATAACCAACAGACAAGAAGATTGAAATTACAAAATTAAATAAAAAATTAGAATATGTTCGTACAAGTTTCTTTTTAAATCCATGGATGAGCGAATGTAAAATTTACTTTGAACATACCAACAACAATTACGTTGAACTGAAAGCCGCGTTTTAGTAACTTCTTTTCAATTTGTCGGGTGATAGAATCAAAACCTACATAACCATTTAGATTCATCTAAAAAATTTGGTTTAATAGAAAATAGATTTTAGTATCTTTTAACATGGCGGATGATGGTTTACTGAAACCAAAAAAATAAAGAAGGTAACCTTTTGAGGCTCGGCGATAGCAGCCATTATTTATTTAACTTTTTATAATTATTATCAACCGGTGGAAATCTATGAGTTTTTAAGATAAATAAACTAGAAACTGAGAAAGTTATTTGGGAGGTAGAAGGAACGTATTGGGGTGAGTTTTCGCTCTATGCGGAAGCGCTGGGTATATTGAGGGTATTGGAGAACAAAAATTATAAAAAAACCAGACTTTAGACGATAACAAATTATCGGATACGATTGGTCGCCTGATTGAAATACATGGTAGGACAAATATTTGTCGTGTAATTATGTGTACGGGTTTGATTCAAAAAATCACAGGATAAACAAAGTTACAAACATCACAAAAATTTTAATTACATTTTTCTCATTCTATTCCAAAAAGGAAAAGAAATCAGTGAGTAAATGGTGACTGTGAGATTCGAACTCACGCCTCTTTCGAGACCGCAACTTGAGTGCGGCGCCTTAGACCAACTCGGCCAAGTCACCTATACGTAAGGGATGTACGAAATTTATAATTTTTCTTATACATTTAGGTTACACAATAACGTTAAGCTTACGATATACCCGGTATATAACAGTATGGAGATACAGTTGTCAGTTGATTGATACATTGTGACGTAAAGAAATTCTAAAATTCCAATTTCTAATGGAATTTTATCGACCAATGATACCAACAATAAAAAGATATTCAATTTTTATTCATTAACACAAATATAATCTCATTATCTGTTTTTTTTTAAACATATTTTGTTTCCCCGTGTGATGCGACAATAAAAAAAAGGAGTTTTCCAACAATGGAAATAACCCAAGCCTTTTCAATTATACATGTTTTTCCAATACTGGATATAAGACGGGTTTTTTATAACGTTAAAAAAAAAATTCACAAGGGAACCATTTAAAAAATTCCCACATCAATGTGATGGATGATATTTGAAGAACTTCCATAACTGCAAGGTTAAATGAACAAAAAAAAAAAAAAAAAAAAAAAATTTTAAATTTAATTTAATTTATTTTTTTTAACTGAAACATGCAAAATTATTACGATTCAGAAATCTATATGACGAAGAGATCCACAAGATAACTTAAAATAAAACTTTATCGTCCCTCATCTTGCATCTTTTTTACTCCTTGTCTTAATATAAAATGTATTTTTTACAAGATCATAAACAAAAGATTGATTGAGTAATAGTTCACATTGAAAAATAAATTGAGATTAACATAACATTAATACTGGTTGGTACTTGAAAATGTATGTGTATCATTTATCGGGCAGCACAGACAGTCCAAATGTCGCATAACATATTGCTGCTAATGGTTATACACATTGGTCATTTTTTACTTTTTTGTAGGCTCCGCTTTTACACCTGACAAACTTGTCCTCATTATAAATCCTTGTACAGAAAATCATTTTGAAAATCTTCGTTTTATATAACCTCCCTGTGTTATATAAAATATATATATATTTCCATTTATCTGTCAAAATCTGATCGTTCGCTTTATTATTTAGTTCATGGTATCTTATTGCTTTTTAGGTTTTCATGTTAACTGTTAAGTCGTCGTATTAACTTATTATGCACTAAAAAAAGATATTGCCGCAAGAAAAAAAAAATTTATTCGCGAACTTAAGACGCGACAAGTTTTTTTCTTAATCGAAAACGGGAATTTTTTTTTTTTTTTTTTTTTTTTTTTTTTTTCAGGGAAAAAATTATATAAAAAATTTATTATTATGGACAATAAAACTGAGTCAACTAATATTAAAGAAACCACCGAGAATATTGAAAATAGTGGTATAACCTTAAATAATGATAATAATAAAGATACTCAACACGAAAATATTGAAGAGGAAACTAAAAGTAATTCACAACCTCAAGAAGAATCTCCTCCCAACATAATAAGTGACCAAAACACGACTCAACAGGTTTCTGAATCACCTATAATATCTAGTAACTTAAATATACCCGCCGCGTCAAAATTCGCTTCGGACATTGTAATATCAACGTCTATTATTGGAAGTAATGTCGCAGCTCACCAGAAATCAAAGTCACGTCACCAGTTGAGTAATAGTGAAGCCTTTATTAACTTGGACGATAATGTTTCTATGAGGTAATGTTTAATATCTCTTAGAAAAAATTGGGTCGGGATTTTTGCGTGAAAGAGTGATTTATGTAGTATTCTATGAGAAAAAAAATATCTGCCCATACAACAAATTGAGTGGAATTATTTCAATATTCGTTACTCAAGTATTGGTAAGAATGTTAGAACAAAGAAGAATCTTCAGTTTTCGAAATCGTTACAGCAAATATGTTTTTACTTGAAAGGGGCATGCTGGTCAGTTTTATATTTCGAATTTTTTTAATTAAAAACTAAAAAAGGATTCTATTATTGTAAAGAATGAATTTCGATTCATTTAATAAAATTTACTTAATTCGTTGAATAAATAATAGAAGAATTCTTCAATTAAAAATATATTATTTTTTTTTTTCTTTTTCTTTTTATGTATATACATCCAATATAGTATAGTTAAATATCCATTTTTAAAAAATTCGAGGGGGTTGCTTATGTAGGATAATTATTTTATCTCGCGAAATTAAAACAAAAAAAAAAAAAGTGAATTGGTTTAAACACGTAATATACAATAATTATATCATATCACGTGATCCTAAAATTTTTCGCGTTTGCGTATTTTCGTTATTTTTTTCCCGTTTCTTTTTTTTGAACTTCTTTATATATAATATAATTAGAGATACCATGAAATCCAACCGGCCACGTGAATCTCGCAGATCTGCACCTGTCCCATACAGGCCAACTACAGAATTTGATGTACAAAATTTACCCCGACCAAATTCACAAATTATCATACCAACAATGAGGAGATATAATTCTATTATTATACCAAATTCTGATCAGGAATTTGCTAGAATATTAAATTGGCCAACACAAAATCATGATCATGATAGAATTCAGCAATCACAAAATAATTTAGTTGGTTTAAATTCAAAGGACAATTTAGTAGATGATGGTGAGATAATATTTGATACAACATCATTTAATCAAGCAGGCGACATTCAACAACTTTCACATGGACAAATCCCCTCCTATATTCCTCAAGGTCGCTTCTCGGTGACTGCGGCAATGCACCAAGTGATAAATCCATCACGAGCGCCTGAGGTACCTTCACTCATTTCAACTTATGGTACTGAAATATTTGATCAAATTCAATCAGATGATGACCCAAGACTTATAGTTTGGTCAATATCAAGGGCTGAAGAGAGAAGGCAAGGATCAATTATTTCTTCTTATGTCTCTTCTTCAAAAAGATGGAGTATACATGAAAAATTGGAGAAAGCGGGTAAAACTATATGTGGTGCAGGGTTAAGAGATAGGTTCGAAAGTAAACCGTCAAAAAACAGACATTCTATTGTTATAACAGAAAAAGTGATAATGGCTGCAACGATTGAAAAATTAATTGAGAAACTAACAAGTGGAATTGGTAATTTTTTAAAAATATGCTCTTATAGTTACATGAAAATATTATTTGATTTGCTTATTAATTTTTTAAAGTTAAATTTTATTCTTACTAGATTATACTTTCTTAACGGATTTTTTTCTTACATATCGAGCATTTATAACCCCATTACATTTATGTAATCTATTAATCTTGAGATTTAATTGGGCATTAGAAATTGATGATGAAAAAAGAAGGGTAGTGAGAGTCAGGTATGTTTGTAACCTTTTTATTTTTTATTCATTTTTATCAGAAATTTTTTAAATTTTATTTTATATTTAGGACATTTGTAGCTCTACGACATTGGCTTCTCAATTATTTTGCGTATGATTTCGTTCCATGTCGTAATTTAAGGTCTAAACTTATAACTTATCTGAATACTTTACATCCTTCGGCACCCCGAGATCAAAAAATAGTGCAAGCATTAAAAAAAGTAATTAAAAGATTAAAAAAAATTTATTATCGTAAGGGTTTTGTGAGTATTTCAAAGAATAGAAATGGTGTTGTTAGTGGTAATGGCACAGAAAAAAAGACAGGAGATATTATACCTGAATATACACAACAACAAAATTCTGAACAATTTTTGGAGGATGACGTAATATTAGTTGAATATAGTGGAGTTGGTGCTGGTATCTCTTTGCCATCATCTAAAGAAAAGTTAAAAAAGACTAGAAAACATGATTCATCATCTACTATAAGTTCAATATTAACTCCGGGAACAACAGATTCTGAAAGTGAAGAATTTGGACGTCATCGATCTTCTCGTTCAGGAATTTCACAGCCGACAGAATTTCGTCAAAGTTTTGAGGTTGCAAGTAGTAATTCACAATATAGTGATGAATTTTCTACAGATGAAAATCAAATTTCAAGTTTTTATAATGAAAAATTGACAAAGTCTTTACCAACATTAACAAGTAAGATGACTGGTGATTGGGAACTAGGTGTAGATGATAAAGGCAATGATAAAGTTCCTAAACCAAAACAAGCGAAAGAAAAAAAATTGAAATTAAGAAGTAGTTCCATGAGTGATTTATCTCAACGTAGAAAATTACAAGCAGAATTTAAACCTTTGAAACATAACTCAAAAGATAATTTAAAAAATAATTTAAAAGATAATAATGATATAATAGTAGAAGAAGAAGAACCACCACCCCTTCCACCAAGACGGCATAGGAGGCACACTATCACTTACACCCAACCAACATTAGTTGTTCCACCATCACCTTCGTTCTTTAAGGGTGGATTTTTAAATTTCCCAATGAGGAAGCCTAAAACTCAAGAAGCAATGAACGAAAAATTTCAAGATCGTACACGTAAGAAACGAAGTTTATCATTATCCGAAGCAATTTGTGGATTTGCAGAAAATGACGATGATGAGGACGAAGATGATGAATTTGATTTGTCTCAAATTGATCATGCTGGAGGAATTGTTAGAAGAAATTCTTCCCCTGCATATATTGGATCACCTTCAATTCAATCTGATCAAAAAGAGAAAGGAGAAGCATCAAAGCGTAAACCACGTCGGCCTTCATGGCCTCAAAAAATGTCCGCAACCGTGGGTAAATTCGCCAAGGTTTTGTTTACACCTGGTACTGGAAAATCAGGTGGAATTAAAATGCTTTGCGCTAATTCTGAAATTGTTACCCCAGAAGAAGGCGATTCGGAAATTTCTGTACCAACTGAAAATTTGAACGAGGATGATTTACCTATTTACTTGGATGGATTTTCTTATGTTGATGAATCACTTGAAGAAGAATATTATGATGCAATGCGTCAAGAGGATTTTGCCGGTACGGAAGAACGATTTAATTGGGATGAAGAGGAGGAAGGTGAGTTACAAGAAGAATTGGAAGAGGAAGAAGAGGAGGAAGAGGGCTCAGATGATGAAGGATTGGCTTCAACTTCAACAGAACCACATATATCTCCAAATCATGAACAAGAAAAAGAAGATAAAAATGAAGATTTGGAAGAAAACAGTCAAAGTACTAGAACTATTCGTCGTAAGACCAAAGTATGGGAGTTAGGTCCGGTGTTAGAAGTTGAAGACGATGATAATTTTGATAAATCTTCAATATCTCTGCATGACACTTTGGAATCAAAAAAAGAGGAAGAAAAAATGGCCGCAGAATTATCATCTGAGAACAAACAAACCGAAGACCCTCAATCTATGCGTAAACGTCGAAGACATGCTAAGTTTTATGAAGTTAAAGATGATGAACCGAACATATTTGTAACACCACTAGAACCTTCCGAAAATAAAGGAGAGGTTCTTGAACAAGGCCTTGGTATTGAGGAGGAGGAGGAGGATGATGATGAAAATAACTCTTCCTCGCATAGACTTCGTCGACTTCCCAAAGTACGTGACTTACGGTCTGTTGTCACAATTAAAGATCTTGAAGAAAAATCCGGTAAGCGGGTTTCTTGGAGTACTTTTTCATCACTTGGTACCTTAGGTATTGAAGATACGGGTACAGCTGCTGGTACAGAAGCCATGTTATCACGTACATTAACATCATCTTCATCATCAAAATTAAAAAATAAAGAATCCGTCAAATCATCTTCAGATATTGGGACTGAAATCCAAAGAGAGAAAGAAACATCAAAAGAAGTTGAACGAGAACCTGTAAAAAGGAAAGATAAATCAATTATGAAACCTCCATCTTCAGAACAAGTTGCCAACAATAGTAGCATAACCCCTGGTTCACCTAAAAAAAGTTCAGAATCTTCAGTAAAACGTATTGTAATCACAGAACCTCCCTCTAAAAAACTTCCGGACATTCCAGTTCAACATACCACTACTACCACTACCACTACCACTACTTCTGCTGCTGAACCTCGCGGTAGCAGTAAAGTTCCAATCAAGAATATTCCTACTACCGTCAAGAAAAGTTCTTTAAATAAACCTTTACCACCAATTCCCATTCAAGATAATCAACCGAAAAGACCACCGTCAATTTCTACAACAGTAAATTCTCAATCTCAATATAGATCTTTTATATTAAATTATCGATCAGAAGATATTGCCAAACAATTTTGTTTGATCGAACGTGATTTTTTATTGAAAGTTAATTGGGAAGATTTGGTTCAAGTTGGTTATACTACTAACGAAGAAAATGTTCAAAAGACTGATAATGAAGAGAAAAAAGAGAAAAAGAAAGATGTTAAAGGAAAAGGAAAAGGGAAAGAACTTGAAGAAGAAAAAGAGAAACCAAGAAAAAGAGTTCGGGAAAATGGTGTTGATAAAGTAATCGAAAGGTTCAATTTGGTCAGTATTTTCAAATTTAAATTCCTTCCAACAATATCTATGATAGTAATAATATTCTTTTTTTTTCGCAAGGCATGTGATTGGGTTGCTACTGAGATAGTACTTACCAGATCTTTGGATGATCGAGTGCAAGTAATCGAAAAATTTATACGAATTGCACAGGTAAATACAGAGAGAACGCATATTCTTTAGTACTTTTTGATCGATTATCCATTTCCATCACTTATCAAACTTTTTTTTTTAGAAATGTCTTCAATTTTCAAATTTTGCAACATTAACACAAATTCTTCTTGGACTACAATCACCACCGGTAGAAAGATTAAGAAGAACATGGACAAGGGTTAGAAATGAAGATTTACGTGCATTTAAAGAATTAAGCGAATATATTTCTGCTTTTGGTAATTGGAAAGTAATAAGAGAGGCCATGAGAAAATCCATTGAAGATTCTACAATATTAAAAGAATTAATGAAACAACGTAAAAGTCGTATTTCAGATGTTCGCAATACCGGATGTATCCCATTTTTAGGTTTGTATCTTGAGTTGCCCTTTAGCCGTTTTTTTTTTTTTGCATTATTATTAAATTAAAAGAAATTTTGTTAGGGTTATACCTTTCGGATTTAGTTTTCAATGCAGCAGTGCCATCATTTATTGATCCGACGTCATCGCAACCCTCGACTCCATCATCACCTTTACCGTCTAGCTCAGCCGACGCAACGACTCCTTTACACCACCAACCACTTATTAATTTTCATAAACATCGTACAACAGCTACAATAGTTAAAAGGGTATTAACATTTCAGACTTTATCAAGAGGATATAATTTTTCTATTGATAAAGAAATTTATGATAAATGTTATGGATTAAAAGGTTTTGAAGCTACTAAACTGGTTGTAATGGACCTAGATGCTGATGATTTTGTTTAATATCTTGGTTTCTTAATTATCTTTTCTAATTAACGTTTGGATTTATTTTTCAATTTTTGAACAAAAACAATTATTTCTTATTAATTTCTAATTGATATTTTCACTTACATCATAATTTCATTTCTACAATATTTTTTCATTCATTTCAAACAAACCTGCATTTTATTAAAACCAAAAAAAATTTTTTTTTCGAACTATCATATATATAATATGTATTACTTAATATAATGATGTATTAAGCATAATATAGCTTACTATTATCTTTTTTTTTTTTTTTAGCATATATATTTTTGGTTCAAAAATTCAGTTTATTGGTAGTTTATGTATTCTTTTTGACCTTTTTGATCTCTCTTCTTGAATCAATGATAATAAAGTGCATTATCATAACGAAGATCTTCTTGCATTGCTTTTTGTTACCTATAGCCTAATTCCATTATGTCTGTCGGAATGGATGTCACGTGATAATAGTACTAGACCAAATCTGTACGACAATCGATTCTCCTATAAATATACTAAATTTTTTAGATCTTGTCGTTAATTCAAGCTGAGACAGGTAAATTTCAATAGTTTCAGCATTTCTATGAGCTGTGATCTAATTTTAAAACACCATGTACTTTTTGTTAATAGTTATAGTTTCACATTTGGAAGCGTACCAGGGGCGAGAATCATATAACAAATTCCTAATCAATAACTTATCATGTTTATTTTATCGGTTTTGAAAGACACAATCCACATACAACCTTACGATTTTTATAAATCTAAATATGATGCATTAGCCGATGAAATCAATCGAATTTATGCAAATAAAGTAGGTAATAATTCAAATGATATTCATTGATTACAGAAGAAGATTTTTCTTGAAGTATCTTATTATTCTACAGGTTATTCAAGAAGTTGGATTATGTATATGTTTGTTCGATATACTTTCTGCAAGTGAGGAAATAGTGCACTATGGGAATGGTGCTAGTTATGCTAAAGGTATTCGTATCACACACATGACTTAAGTTATTGATTTATGTCAATTAATTTTTTAACAATTACTTTAGTCAAATTTCAGTTAGTTGTATTCCGACCTTTCATTGGTGAAATACTGGAAGGAAAAGTATCAAGTAATACACCCGAAGGTGTTAAAGGTACGTGTGTCTCTCAATTTGCTCTCAAATTTCTTAAATTGAAATGTCCTTGGGAGTTATTATACTTATATATATAAATGGTTTATTATTCGATTTCGCTATAAAATTTTTTGCAGTGACTTTGGGGTATTTTGATGATATCTTAATTCCCACAAACAATGATGATGGTTGGAGATTGTAAGATATGAATATATATAATTTTTTTTTTTTTTTGTAATGCGTCTAATCAATTTTCTAACGATAATTTAGTGATTTTGGATCACAAGTATGGGTTAGATTATGGGATAATCCATTACCAGAAAACTTATGGAAATCAGCAGAAGATAAATATTTATATATGTATATGGATAAAGATCAATCAATAAAATTTAGAGTTATAGAAGAAAATTTTACGGATATTGGTACAAAGGGTCCACCACCAAAACGTACTGGAGCTGTAGCTGGACAAAAAGTTCCTCAACCTGGTTCTTCTTCATTACCATCTGACGTTATGATCGTTGGTAATAATAAAAGTGTTACTAATATACAATCACCAAATATTGTTAATGCTGATAATACTACTGGATCTAACGTAATTGGAGGTGCAAATGCCACTTCTGTTCAGCAAGAAAGTAAATTATTAGGAGCTGCTACTACTTCTTCTACTTATAAACTTAAACAAGCACCTTATGAAATTGTCGGATCAATAGCTGAAGTTGGCTTAGGTTTAACTTCCTGGGCTTGGGACTAAAAATTTTCTTAAACAAAAAACACAAATTAAATAATATAATATAATAAATTTAACAAATTTTAAAAATCAAATTTTATTATTTATACTTTTATTTTTTTGATCTTTCAATAATAATTACTTTATTTTCTTTTAACATAAATTTTTTTATAAAACCTGTTGTCACTTTTTGGCTATAGCTGCATAGCATCTTGTGGTGCTATAATAAAAGTTAAATTGCATGGGCCATAACTAATATAAAAAATCACTTTTAAAAATAGTTTTTATTTGTATATCAAAGTTTTGTTGTCTAGGAATTTACAATAATTCTTCTAATATTCATTATTCCCCAAGCCCGAATTTAGGTATTCCACTGGCAAATTACATTAGCCAATGTATTATAGGTCAATCTTTTCACCCTCCAAGCAATGGCCATGATTTTTGATTAACAGATTTATCTCAGTAGAAAAATTACGATATACAGATTTCCCCTAATTCATGAATATACAATTATATCACGATATTATTAAGGATATAATAGAGAAACACTCGGCAACAGCTGATTGTTATCAATATATGTGACCAATAAAGGCTATTTTGGTATGAAGTGTCGGAGTTAGGGTTAGAGTAAGGGGACTAACTGGATTAAAGAAATAGGATAAGATAATTTCCTAATAGCCGCAAGATTATGTGGTGTTGTTGAAATTGTGTATATTAAAAGCCGCCGTATCAAAAGCATAATAATAAAAATACGTAAGACACGAAAGAATTCCTTCGAATAAGACCAACAAGAAGGGTCAATGATTGTATCGACTTGTCGATTTATTAAAAATTTTAAAATAGCAAATTCCACATATTAGAGACCACGCCAGTCAAAAAAAGTGTTAGATTAGTCAGGGCTGATAATTCGTAAAATCACCATCCTGACAGTATCCTGTCATTTATTATCTCACCTCTTACAAAGTTCTCACTTTTACCTGATTTTCTCCATCACATTTTCAGGTGCTTGGCAGCCTTGGCTGCATTTGATTGAAATCTATTATATCATAATTCAGAACAAAAAATAATTTGTTCAATTGTCATGTTACGATAGAGTCAATTACATCAGTTCGTGGTATCTGCGATATTAAAGCTGAATTCTGTTCCACAAATATGGCGATAAAAGCGTGTCATTGAAGCGCTTTATTCCTTCCTTTTGGAAGATCTAAGAAAGCAGTTATTAGCGTTCGGTGACAATATTTTTATCTCTTTTTCAACATTTCCCGAAACTTAAAAGTTCATCATTTTGTTTCAAAGGTGATAAGCCACAAAATTTCCACTATATCATACTTTCGTATTTTGGCTGATCGAAATTCATTTATTTTTTATTCATAATTTATCATAACAGTTATTTTTGGTAGTGAACTTCAACAATCAGACACGTTTAAACGATTATCATTTACGTCAAAAAATTAATGTTAAACAAAAGGAAATTCATGCTAAATATGTAAAGTGTAGTTACCGGATTTGATCTATTATCCTTTCACCAAAAATCGTTCGTTAATTTTATTATAGACTTGTGAAGTCAAACCCTCATTTAATAAAAGAATTGAATATCCTTTCCATGATTATCAACAAAACACATTGACTATAAAAATAATATCGGATAATAATTTTATCATTTTACTATATAAAATTTTTTTTTGGCGTTAAATGATTCTTACTGCAAATCAGCGGAGATTTTCGGGTATATATTAATTATGGATAATGGTGATCAAACTAAATCAGTTAATCAATTACGTAAATATCTCGTGATAATTTTTTTTTTTTTTTTGTGGTTATTTCCCACTTTTTTTTTTTTTTTTTTGGTTTTAAAAAAAAACTTTTAGATAATTTACAGGTCTGCGAAATTGCATATTACATTACACAATTCAATTCCAAGTTTCTTTATAATTAAGAATGAATCGTTCAACAATACTTTTACGAAGATACTCTAATTTTTTAAAAAAATCTTTAACAGAATCATATTCTTCAAAATTATCATTATTATCTCAATCACGTAAATTAACTTCAACAACATCACCACCAGATTCATTAAATGGTCTTTTAAATGACATTCCTTTAAATAATCAATATTATAATTATCCTAGATTAACAGCACGACAAACAGCTTTGAGAACTACACCACCAAAAGGAGTTCAAATGCTTGTACGAGATTTTATTGATGATTCTTTATATAATCCAAATTATGGATATTTTTCAAAACAAGCAATAATATTTTCACCACAAAATCATGTTGATTTTAGTAATATTAAAGATAATTTGGAATTTATGAATATAGTAGCAAGTAAATATAAAGAATTTGAGATTAGTTTAGATGACAAAGATAAAAAAGTAACAAAACAATTATGGCATACCTCAACTGAATTATTTAAAGTAAGTAATTACATTATATATGATTTTTTAAGCTGATAATTATTATTGATGATATTTAATTATTTTATTGATCAATTTTAATATAAGCCATGGTATGGATATGCATTTGCAAAATATATTGTTAATGAATATAAATTAGGAGGTAATCCTCAACATGATTTGATAATTTATGAACTTGGAGCCGGAAATGGGACTCTAATGTTAAATATTTTGAATTATATTCAAAAATTTGAACCTGCAATTTATAAAAAAACAAGATATCGAGTTGTTGAAATTAGTTCAATGTTAGCTGAAAGACAAAGGTCAATTCAGAATTTTCAACAAGTTGTCAATGTTCATAATTGTATAGAGATCATTAACAAGAGCATATTTGATTGGAATGAAACTGTAAAAGATCCTTGTTTTTTTTTGGCTTGTGAAGTTTTTGTAAGTATTTTTTTTTTTTTTTTTTTTTTAGAAAAAAAAAAAAAATTTTTTTTTTTTTTTTTGGTTTTTTCCCACTTTTTTTTTTTTTTTTTTGGTTTTAAAAAAAAACTTTTGTTTTTTTTTTTTTTTTTTTTTTCTGAGAATAAAAAAAAAAGTATTCTATTTTTAAGCATGAATTAACTAATAAATATTTAACAGGATAATTTTGCACACGATGTGATTCGTTATAATTTTTCAAGTGAAAAACCTGTGCAAGGAATTGTTGTAGCAAATGATGAGGGAGAATATGAGGAGATCTATGAGCCTGTAAATGATCCTCTTATTATACGTTACTTATCTTTACGTAATAAGACAATGTACAAAACACCAGCTCTTCAAAATCGGTTATTACGATCATTACGAAATAAACTTCCTTTAGCACCCAACCTTACACAACCAGAATTTATACCAACAAAATTATTACTTTTTCTTGACATTTTAAAAGATTGTTTTCCAAAACATCGTCTTGTTATTTCAGATTTTTATAAATTACCGGATTCTATTCAAGGTATTGATGCTCCAGTAGTTCAAACAAGATATCAACATACAATGGTTCCTTGTTCAACTTATATGGTGCATCCTGGATGGTTTGATATTTTCTTTCCTACAAATTTTGAATTATTAAAAGACATTTATCAATTAGTTTGTCGTTCTAGTCGGGCAGAATCCGAAAAAATTAAAGTATTACAACAAAAAGAATTTTTGAAAAGATATGCTGATTTAACAAAAACTCAAACGAAAAGTGGCGAAAATCCAATGTTAATGTATTATGAAAATGTAAAATTTTTATTAAGTTAAAATATATTTATACATAGATTACAATATATACATTATATACTGTATATATATATATATATATATATATATATATTTTTGTTATAAATATTAGTTATTGGATAGCTGGATAGGGAAAGTTAGAATGTCACCGAACTGCGAAGCGATTCAGATGATACTTTAACATTCCTATCCAATAACATGATATTTATTTAATTTTACCTAAAATGTGCTACATAATAAATTATATTGAGGATACGATCATGTAATTAGGAAGCACTCCCATTTCTGATACATAATTTTTGTTTGGTAAATTTTATTAATAATTTCCATATTAGATGTCTCTTTTGTAAATAGGAAACAAAAAAGAGGTCATACCTATCCGCCATGGTATAACAGAACAATCATCTTTTCTATCTAATCCCCATTCGTATGATAAAAAAAATATTTAATTTACTATTTAGGAATAAATTACACAGTGTTCTAGGTACAACATATCTTTTCCTAATTTTTCTATATATATATATATATACATTTTCTTATTTCTTTTTTTTTCTTTTTTTTTTAAAAAAAAAAAATTACATTTCAACTAAATCAACAATCATTTAATTAAAGAAACTGTTTCGTATTGTTTAAAAATGTCTCTTGAAAAAATAAATTCACGCGAAAGGTCCAAATTTTTATTTAAAATTATATTTTTTATTATAATAATTGTAATAATTTTATCATTTACAACTGAAATCAAATTTACATCACCACCAATTATTAATAATGATATTAAGACTACTATGAATACTTCTGAACCTTCGATTAAACCTATTTTCTCTTTTGAAGAAAAATTCTTAACATATTTACCTCATAATGATTTTCATGATCAGCATGGAGCGCTTATAAATGCGATAATGTTATCGTATATAACAAATCGTACATTAATTATTCCACCTTTATTAATTAATTATTTTCCACGTTCTTCAACATTTAATTCTTTATATAATAATTTAAATAAATTTATTAAGATCAAAAAATATCGTGAAGAACATTGTTATATCGATGATGAAAATGAAGAAAATTATCTTGATTATTGTGATAATAAATATTCACAACTTGATGATTTTACCATGATAAATTGGGAACAACTATTTGATTTTAATGAATTAAAAAAACATGTTAAAATGATAAATCGTGGTTTTGATTTTTCATTTGATAATTTAAAATATAATTTTAATATTGAAGAAAATGATACATATTTATTCACTGAAGATATATCATACGAATTAAAAGATAATGATAATTCAATAAGAAAGAATGATAAAAAATTATTACATTTTTCTTCTTTACTTGGTCCTAATAAGATAATTTTGGAAAATCAAAATAATATAAAATTTCGACAATTAATTCATAACAAATTAGTTATTAATAATCCAAAAATATTAAATGTTAGTGAAAAAATTATAGAAAAATTAGGTGGTAAAGGAAATTATATTGGTTTACATATTGAAATCAGACATAAAATATTCAAAATTAATGCAAATTATAATATAGATTTAATATATAGAAATTTGATGAAATATCTTTTAAATTCGGATTTATTAAGAAATTCAAAAAATCTTTTTAATTATAATTTAAAAGAATGTTTAAAAAATAATATACAAATAATTTATATAGCGACAGATTCTTTTGATCCTAGAAGTAAATTTTCAAAACTTTATGAAAATATACCATGTATATTTACTTTATTCGATCTTTCAAAAGATTTAGAAAATTTTGGTAAAATATCAAGTGAGTATGATGAAGATGTAGATTTAACAAATTTTTATGTACCTATAATAGATTTATTAATAACAGCTCATGGTAAGACTTTTATTGGTATTCCGAAAAGTGCTTTTTCACGATTAGCCAATGAAGTAAATAATTTATCTAATGGTAAAAATGCAATATCATGAATAATTTGGAGGATGTATTACAATAGATTAATACTTTAACTTTATTTGTTATTTTTAAATAAATATTATTTTATGTTGTACAAGTTATATTCATGTAGTGTTAATACATGCGGCGATATGCGATATCTGATATACATTTATACCAAAGAACCAATCATATTTATTGTATACGTGTTAAAGTGCCCGGAAGATTACTTAATGTCACTTGTTATACATTAATTATCGTACTCACACCGATAAATGCGTAGTACACAAGGTTACATTCAATAGGCTCAATTTATGCATTTTATAGTGTGCATAGTATATTCTTTTTTCACGGCTTGCCATTTTTGGATAAAAAAAAAAAAAAAATTTTTTTTTTGTTTATATAAAAAAATTAGGTTACAAATTTATAGTTACCCGTTTTAGTGAACCAAAGAAATTATATTTCGTCATTGTTACAGAAAAACTTATAGACATATTGTTTCATGGTATTATTTATTTTATTTATTTTTCACTTACGTAACGAATTCATGTTTCAGATTTAGCAGGTGGCCGGAAATAGACGAGTATTTCAATTTTTTTGGCCTCATTCTTTCGAAATCATTTTAAAATTCTCTTAAAATACTACTATTGATACAATCCCATAGGGTATAAAATTAATATACTGTGTAATAAATAATAATGCTGTACCTTTATGAACTTATATAAAAATAATAAACTACGTCTCAATAAATACATTACTTGTATTATTTAATATTATATACTATAAATTTTATTATCCCATGTTTACTAATTGGTCGCCAGTGATTTTTTTGATGATATATTCATGCCTGTAATTTTTCGGATGATATATTCATGCTCACGTATTTTTATAGTTTATTTATACCTCTCCCACTCTCTCCCATCAGTCTCCATGAGATAAAAGAGTTATTTCACGTATCGCATAAATATCATGATTTTCACGGCGCAGCCGTGAAAATCATTGATATTCATGACTCCCCGTGAAATAACTATTATGTAATAAAATATACTTTATTAGATGATGATGTACTCGCTAATGTATAAGAAATGTTAATATATATATATATATTATAATAAATATTAAAAAGAAGTCCGTTATATATCCATTTCGCACCTTTTTTGATCTCATTATGAAAAAATATTACGATCCAACTGATCATTGGAATGCAAAAAAAAAAAAAAATAGAAATAAAATGAAATAAAGCGTAATAGAGTCAAAAAATTATGATATACCGTAGCATATTAACAGGAACTAAATTATGAAATTTGTTGAAATCCTAGGCTTTTCTTGTCTTTAGATTTTTTATATCCTATAGATCCATTATTTTCGGTCTAAAAACAATAAAGAACTATTATATTAAAGAATAAATAAAAAAATCAGAGTATATGATTTAAAAAATTTACCGTCTTCATCACTTGAAACTTGAAGACAATCAATTTGTAAGGAATCTAAAGCAATTAAATTCGTTAATATTTTTTTTTTTTAATTTTTACAAAATTATCAATTAGTACCTGAATATTCCATATTTGATATATTATCATATTCATTATAATAATCATCAGAATTTTTTGGTTCAGGAAGATCATTAAAATTAAGTAATCTACTGGTATAAATAGCTCCCGGATGTATTTCTAATCCTAAACTAGTTGAAGTTATGCTACCGGCTGATAACTTATTGATTTCTTCTACTTCTTTCATCTGCTTTTGAAATTCTGTTGGTTCATCAAAAGTATGTATATATTCATACAACCAATGACAGGTAATTTTTCTAATTTCTTCCATCATTGGTCGATTTAATGGATCTGCATCTAAGCATCTTTTAATTAAATTCATAATTAATTGAGGTATTTTGATATTAAATCTTGGTCTAAGTCCATTACAAATTTGTATTGCTAAATTTTCGTCATGGCATAAATCGTGATATGGGCGTAATCTTGAAATTATTTCATACATAATTATACCAAAACTATATATGTCAGCCGCTTTCGTATAATCTTGTCCTCTTAAAATTTCAGGAGCCATATAAGGTATAATACCGTATGTCTTTACATTTTTTTTTGACTTTTTATAATTGGCAGGTTTACATAATCCCAAATCAGTTATATAAACAAGATGACCTACTAGTATATTGCCAGTATGTAAATCTCTATGAATTAAACCCATATTATGAATATGTTCAAGTCCCAATGAAATACAGTAAAAGTAATAAAATTTATATTCCCAGCCGTTTTCGCTTGTATCTGGTAGGATATCTCGTAAATTTCCATCTTTTGCATAATCCAAAACCATCATGTAATCTTTGGTTTTTGGATCTCGAGTTATACCATAAAATTTAATAATGGTAAAAGTATCTCTTATTTTATGATGTGACATAATCTATATAGATGTATGTTTTATTAATAAAGATTAATAAAAAAAAAAAATTTCAAAAATCTTTTATTAAATTATTAATTATACCTCATTCATAAATTCTGATGTAACGTCTTTCGAATTATTTAAACTTTTCAGTACCACAAACATATTTTGACGTATTCTTCTCCAATTTTGATTTTTATTATTCCATTTATAATCCATACAACCATCAATCCATTTTGCTTTATACACTTTACCAAATCCGCCTTTTGCAACATATTTAATATTAGTAAATTTATCATAAGGTATCCATTCTAATGCTCTTGGTGCTTCATAATTTGAATGTGCTGATAACTGAGTACCTTGAATGAAATTATCAATAATATTATTACCGCTTGTCCATTTTTTAAAATTTTGTTGAAACCTCTTCGCATTACAATCAATACGTTTACATTCTTCACATATTTCATTTTTAACACGTGATGATTTTGTTAGCTTTTTTCTTGCATTAATAAGTTTTCGTTTGCCATTTTTAATCTTCTTGATAAGAGAATCCATTAAGACTTTATAAACAAAATAGTAAAATTAAAAAGTCTAAAAGCAATAAAAATAGAAAACAAGACGTTATTCTAAGAACAACATAAGTAACATGTTATAATATAATATAAAATCGGGACTGTTTTTTCGCATCATTTATATAGATAATAGATAGTGGTAAAATTTAATTGAAGTCGATCCGGTTAATTAACCGGTTTGCTTTTTATTTACAAATTTGAAAATGGAAATTAACCATATTTGTTTCGCGGATAATCCTTAGGATAAAACGAGTTATTTGTAGATTCAAAGCTTTTTTCATCGGAATATTCTGCAAAAAAACAAGTATAATAACTTGATTTGGATTAGTAAGTAAATATTAAAGAGAAAAATTGATTGGTGATTCTGATTAGCATAACGAATATGTATAATCCATTTATTGGTCATTGGCAATAAGTTTAGTAAAAAGTGTGGACAAAGGAGTATGTGATTCTTTTCTAAAAAATTATATTTATCTTTTCATTTATGTTTTGTGGTCAGGCTCGTCAGAGGACAGTCACAGAATAGAATCTTTTATCAAATTTCATTATTTTTTATTTTTAATTAAAAATATTGTCATTGCCCTATAAAAAATTTTATCCGTTATTTCTGTAAAAACTCCGTAAAAATGAGCCTTTCACGGATCCATTCACGGAAATGTAAATAATTCGATAAATTCCGGGATATAAGGTTATTAATACTGGAAACATGAGCCTTTTACGGAACAAAGACGGAATATAAAAACGGATCGACTTTTTTTACCGTTGGATTATTTTATAAATAGATTTAGTGTAAAAATTTATATATGATGTAAGTCATTCTAATAATATTATTAAAATAAGTACCAAATTTATCGTCTGATACTAAAACATGTTTTTTCTGATGCATCTTAAGAGATTGTGTAACAATAATTTCCGAAAAGGAAAAAAATTAAAATTATTCTGGTTAGCACTATAAAATTGCCCGAAATTACTACTGCCAACGAATATATAGTACTAAGTAAATTTTATTATCTTTAACAGATAATATACACGTATTTAGTTTAAAAATTTTAATATGGGTAATTTATTTAATCGATAAATATTTAAATAATAAATTGAATAACATACCTGCGCCTATTTTGATCTTACAGGAAAAAAAAATATACCGTCCGAAGTTAATTTTATTAGGAATTCTAGGACTATCTCATTATAATCTTTCCGGAAAAAAATTTTTTGACCTTTTCATCTTCCATGTTTTTCTAAAGAAAAGCTATTGTAAATTTTTTTTTTAAAAAAATAATAAATAGTCACGTTAAAGTATAAATTTCGTTAAACTGCTAGACTTTTTCTTGTCTTTAGGTCCTTCAGATCCTTTAGAAACACTATTTCGACCTAATAACAAAAAAAAATTAATACATTAAATATAAATAAAAAAGACAAGCTTATTATTAAAAATACAAAATAAAAAATTCACCATCTTTATTACTTTTAAAAATTAATTTGTAGGGAACCTATTTAATTATTAAAATTTATTAGTATTTTCTATTAAAAAATTTTTTTTTTTAAATTAATACCTGAATATTCCACGCTTGTTATATTATCATATTGTACGTAATAATCATCAGAATTTTTTGGTTCGGGAAGATTATTAAAATTAAGTGATCTACTGGTATAAATAGCTCCTGAATGTATTGCTCCTAAACTAGTTGATGGTATGCTACCGGCTGTTAACTTATTGATTTCTTCTGCTTCTTTCATCTGCTTTTGAAATTCTGTTGGTTTATCAAAAGTATGTATATATTCATACAACCAATGACAGGTAATTTTTCTAATTTCTTCCATCATTGGTCGATTTAATGGATCTGCATCTAAGCATCTTTTCATTAAATCCACAATTAATTGAGGTACTTTGATATTAAATCTTGGTCTATGACCTTGACAAATTTGTATTGCTAAATTTTCGTCATGGCATACATTGTGATATGGGCGTAATCCTGAAATTATTTCATACATAATTATACCAAAACTATATATGTCAGCCGCTTTCGTATAATCTTGTCCTCTTAAAATTTCAGGAGCCATATAAGGTATAACACCATATGTCTTTACATTTTTTTTTGACTTTTTATAATTTGCGGGTTTGCATAATCCCATATCAGTTATATAAATAAGATGACCTACTAGTATATTGCCACTATGTAAATCTCTATGAATTAAACCCATATCATGAATATGTTCAAGTCCCAATGCAATACAGTAAAAGTAATATAATTTATATTCCCATCCGCTTGCACTTGTATCTGGTAGGATATCTCGTAAATTTCCATCTTTTGCATAATCCAAAACCATCATGTAATCTTTGGTTTTTGGATCTTGAGTTATACCATAAAATTTAATAATGGAAAAAGTATCTCTTATTTTATGATGTGACATAATCTATATAGATGTATGTTTTATTAGTAAGGATTAATAAAAAAAAATTTCAAAAATCTTTTATTAAATTACTAATTATACCTCATTCATAAATTCTGATGTAACGTCTTTCGAATTATTTAAACTTTTCAGCGCCACAAACATATTTTGACGTATTCTTCTCCAATTTTGATTTTTAATATTCCATTTATTATCCATACATCCATCAATCCAATTTGCTTTATACACTTTACCAAATCCGCCTTTTGCAACGTATTTAATATTAGCAAATTTATTATAAGGTATCCATTCTAATGCTCTTGGTGCTTCATAGTTAGAATGAGCTGATAGTTGAGTATCTTGAATAAATTTATCTATAATATCGTTACCACTTGTCCAATTTTTAAAATTTTGTTGAAACTTCTTTGCATTACAATCAATACGTTTACATTTTTCACATATTTCATTTTTAGTACGTAATGATTTGGTTAGCTTTTTTCTTGTATCATTAAGTGATCGTTTGCCATTTTTAATTTTGTTGATAAGAAAACTCATTAATATTTACTTTAATAAATGAAAATAGGAAAACTAAAAAATTATTTTGGTTCAAAGGCGGCAATATAAATAGGAAACAAGACAATGTTAAAATAAATAGCGTAGCGACGTACCGTGGAAGTCAGAAGGTTGTTCTAAGGATAACAAAAGTAACTTGTTATAGAACAAGAACTAACTTGTTATAAAAAAATAATAAGTAAAAATCAAATGGCGATCAAAAATAAACAAAAGTGCTTTTCGATCGCGGAGAATCGGAATTTTGTTCTTTTTTTTAATATTCAAATAAATATTCAAGTAATACAACCAAATCCTGTTAATTAACCGGTTTATAGCTTTAGATTTATACATTTATAGATAAGTTTCAAAGCATTGAAGGAAAAAGTGATAAACCATCTATGGAATAATAATGTTTCCGTGATTGACATGATTGATTTAGTTAAAGCAGAATAAAAACAAGTTAAAGATTTTCACCGGATTATCCTATGAATAAAAACTTGCTTTATAACCTGATTTGGTTACATGCCACAATTGTCTCCACTTTTTTTTTTAAATGAATATATAAAAATGGGTTTTTATTAAAAATTATATTAATATAGAAAAGAATCAAGCATAACATGAGTTTTTGTATAAATTTATTTAATTATTACGAATAAGTGAATTAAATTGAAATAAATTGCCGAATAAGTATTATTCATTTATTGCTCATTGGTAATAAATATAGTGTGAGTAGAACTAAAATAATTGAGTAGTACTGTATTTATCTTTTATTTACGACGGGAAAAAATTTTCCCGCTGAAGTTACGTAATTTCTTATTATTAATAATAAACTAAATCAATATGACTTTTATTTCACTATTAAATTCTCCAATGAGATAAATTCTTTTAATCAAAGTATTATTATTGAGCAATTTTGGTATGCTAAATAGTCATCAGATACCAAATTTATTTGCAAAATATTGACCCTGCCCAACCAATTTAAATCTGATTTTCAATAAGTCGGTTGCCTTTTTTCAAGGCATTTGTAAACGAAAGATATGCTGTTTCCAAAAACTGAACATATGGATGAAGGCGCTCTTCACGATATGTACTTGGAATTATATGAGTCCACCAACGAACTGGTAAGAAAACTAGATCCATGAGTGCTTGAGACGGTGGGCAATGATCATAACAGGAACAGAGTACACCATTGGCGATAACTGAACCAGCTCGTGTGTAGAAACTAATATATTCGTCATGCCATTCCTGTTTAAATATAAAGGTAACTATCAAGAAAAGTCTTAAAAAAGTTATAATATACTAGATTCAAACTTACATTTGTTACATCATCCACGAAGACTGGAACCAGCTTATTGTTATCATCTGATACCAAAATTCTTGTTTTTCCTGGACGCAAATTCTTGGCGAATATAATTGATAAATTCTCATCAAAGACGTAATGAGTGGTAGTGAGACGTAATTGACCTAAGAGAAATATATCGACAGTTAATATATATTATACTATATACGAATTTATTTAATCATCCACAATTAAATTTAGTTCAAAATAATATGCCTTTAGATCCGTCCGGTCTGGTAAAGCTAACTTTAGCAAACTTCGCTTCATGATCAAGTTTACCAATATGAGCGATAAGGTAGACTTCTGAGAACTCAACAATACCGTTTCTGGTGTTTGATAGCACTCGATCCCCTATTTGAAGTTCTGACATTTTAATGATTCTTCCAGATTCGAGTTTAACTTGCGTTTCGAGCCAGAAACAACCTTTATTATTGAGTTTATCGCAAAGTTCTTTATTTTTATTGGTAAGTTCACGCATAGTTTTCTTAATATTTTCTAGTTCCTCATTATGTTTTTTATTTGCTTTTCTCTCATCTTCTGCTTTCTGCTTTTCATAATTCGCTTTTGCAATGGCTTCGCCTTCTTTCCTTTTAAGTTCATCGTATTCTCTTTGTCGTTTCTCTTCTGCTTCTCTCGCAATTCTTGCATTTTCTTCTTGCTCTTTCCGGGCTTTCTCGAGAATTTCTGTTGTATAAACTCCATCTATAGAAATGATATGATTATGTATTTCTTTGAGGCGTTGTTGATTCACAAGACTATCGGGCGGAAAAACCTCAGGGTTCGGAGAAATAGCCCACCGATTACCCACAGAGTTGACGAAAGCCTTAACTGGCTTATTCCAAGAAGATGTTTTAAGATATTCGGGGTTTTCAGTCTGTTTACGGCTACAATGCGAAAAGACAGAAATCATGTATTGGAGAGACTCTTCCCCGAGAAATAATTTTATTCTGCTGATCATTTCCTTTTGTTCTTCCGTGAACCGTTTGGCTTCTATAGACGCCTTTTTCATTATATTTCTTTCTAACGTGAAAGTAATCACTAATATTCTCACTCACCAAACACGAATAATATGGCCTTGATTCCATGAGCACACTTTTGAATGGTGCGAGCGATTTCGTCTAAGATAACTGTGTCGAGGTCGTCAGTGTCAAAAATCCCTGGCGTGTCGACAATATTATAAATTACATCACCAATTTTGATGTTCGCAGAACCAGATTTTTTAGTAACGGATGACTAATCAATCACTTTCGAGAGTTAGAAAAATGATATATTGATAATATTTAAAATCTTGTTCATTTATTCTTTTTTTTACTTACAAAGTTATCAGATGTAGGGAAAGTTGGGTTTTCATCTTCAGAGGTATTCAACAGCAAATTTCCTAATGTGCTTTTACCGGCACCTTACAATAAATGTACAGTATGTTTCCAATTAAAAAACGAAATGATTGGAAAGAGAGATGACATGAATGCATACCCGTTTTTCCAACTAAAAGTACTGCAGGTGCGTTAATAATCAACGGAGGACTTAAAGATAAATAAGTATTATTAGTAACTAAAAAAAAAAGAAATTTCTTTTTGGAATTTTTTTTAGTTTCTTACGCATTATCTGCCATAGTTATTAGTATTGGTTTAAGTTAAAAAATATCGTTGATTCACCAAACGATGAAAAAGAAGTATTAAACGGAAGTGGTGATTAAATAAGAAATCGTTATTTGCACGGAATGTTCAAAGGATGATACATTTTGGTGATTTTGTTCAAGAAAGTATCCCCAAGTACAATAATACAAATATTGTTCTAAATTTGTTATTAACCTCAAATAGTATCCATTAAAATATAGCTTAAAGCATATGATTTTTAAATGTGTTAACCATAACTAAATTTTACTAACCGTGAACAATAATACATTTGCAAATACTAAACATGGCACGAAATGAAAGAGACCATTTTCTAACAATCCCAAAAAGAAATAAGAGAGCACCTCTTTCTTAAACCATGAATATAATGATAAACATTCAAAAGGAGAGCTAAATAAAATTTAAAATATGTAAATTTAATAGAATACATCGAAATTGAAATATTACAAATTGTTGCTTTAATGTTTTTATCATTGTATTTATTCACGTTAGTAAAATGACAATAATATTACAAAATTTTATCTTACGTTAACTATATAAAGAAATTATTAATAAAGAAAAATATTAGGCTGGGCAAAAAAAAAATTGTAACCCGGTCTTAACAATTTTTTTTTTCACATGATTTTTACAACTACTGTTCATTAATTTTGTGACCTTGTTGCTATTTTTGGTGCGATTTTTCTTATTCATACTAACTATCGGATTCATCACATTCATTTTCCGGCACTTTGTCACATCCGAAATAAATGCAACAACTTTACAAATTTATTAAAATTTCTAATTACATATCATGGCATGCTTTACTGAAAGAAAGCACCAAATTTATTTGCATTACAATATTGTCAAATCAGAGTTCTCAATAAGCCGGTTGCTTTTTTTCATAGCATTTATAAAGGAAAGGTATGCCGTTTCTAAGAACTGAACATATGGATTAAGTCGTTCTTCTCGATGTGTACTTGGAATTATACGAGTCCACCAACGAACTGGTAAAAAAACCAGGTCAATGAGCGTTTGAGATGGTGGGCAATGATAATAACAAGAACAGAGTACTCCGTCGGCGATAACTGAACCAGCCCGTGTGTAAAAGCTAATATACTTGTCATGCCATTCCTGTTTCAAATATCAGGAAAACTATCAAGAAAAGTAATTTTATAATTTTTAATAAAAATTTAAATGTAGATTCAAAATTACGTTTGTTACATCATCCACAAAGACTGGAACTAGTTTATTATCATCCGATACCAAAATCTTTGTTCTCCCGGACGCAAATTTTTGGCAAATGTGATTGATAAATTCTCATCAAAGACGTAATGAGTAATAGTAAGCCGTAATTGACCTAAAAGAAATATATCAACAGTTAAAAACTGTAGTTAAGTACTGTAAATGAATAATGTGATCATTCACAATTAAATTGTTTCAAATAATATACCTTTAGATCCATCCGGTTTGATAAAGCTGACTTTAGCAAACTTCGCTTCATGATCGAGTTTACCAATATGAGCTATAAGATAGACATCTGAGAACTCAGCAATGCCGTTTCTATTGTTTGATAATTCTCGATCTCCTATTTGTAATTCTGACATTCGAATGATCCTTCCTGATTCGAGCTTAACTTGTGTTTCAAACCAGAAACAACCAATCTTTAGATTTTCGAAAATAACGTCAGTAATACTTCCTATTTGATGTAGGAAGTTTATAATATCACATATATATATATATATATTCCTGAAGGTCCTTATTACGATTTTCACTTGCTATTCTTTCATCGTCCGCTTTCTGCCTTTCGTAGTTCGCTCTTGCAATTTCTTCACCTTCTCTCTTTAAAATTTCATCATATTCTCTTTGTCGGTTCTCTGCTATTTCTCTCGCAATTCTTGCATTTTCTTCTTGGATTTTCCGAGCCTTATCGAGAATTTCTGTTGTATATATCCCGCTCATAGATGTGATAATATTTTCCAAATCTTGAAGACGCTTTTGACGCACGGTATTGTCGGGCAGGAAAGTTTCTGGATTCGGAGAAATTGCCCATCTACCACCTGCGGAATTGACAAAAGACTTAATTGAGTCATTCCATCAAGACTTTCTAAAATATTCTGGATTCTCCGTCTGCTTTCTATTGCAATGTGAAAAAACAGAGATCATGCAATGAAGAGCCTCTTCCCCAAGAAGTAACATTATTTTGTCGATCATTTCTCTTTGTTCATCCGTGAACCGTTGGCTTCTATGAACAGTTTTTCAATATAAGTCTTAGTTTAATTGCCATCATGAACGTAATAATCAGTATTCTCACTCACCAAATACGAATAATATGGCCTTAATTCCATAAGCACACTTTGAATAGCGATTTTTCTTTTAGGATTTCTTCGTCAAGATTATCACTCCTGGCGTGTCGATAATGTTATAAATTTCGTCCCCGATGTTGTAAGTAGCGGGAACACATTTTTTGGTAACAGATGACTATCATTTTTGAGGGTTAAAACAAATATAATTAAAATACTATTTATTACAATGGATTAGTAAATTTTTAACCCTTGTACTTGTCGCTTCACTTTTATTTCTTTTTATGATTATATCCTGAAATATATCAACATTAGTTTGTGTGAAGGGACTAAACGGTTTCCGTTTTCCTAGTTTATATACTTACAAAGCATCGGAAACAAGGAAGGTGGGATTTTCATTTTCAGCATTAAATTTCCTAATGTACTTTTGCCAGCGCCTTGCAATAAATGTACGGTATGTATTCAATTAAAAATTTAAATGATTGGAAAGAAAGAGATAAATAAGTATTATAATTAATAAATCTCTGGAAATCTCTTTTTAGAGAAGCTTTTTAGTTTCTTACGTACAGTATGTATTATCTACCATAGTTAAGTTGAATAATATCGTTGCTTCATCGAACTATGAAAGAAGTAGTATTAAACGGAAGTAATGGTTAAATAAGAAATGGTTGCTTACACAAAATGTTCAAAGGATGATTGATGATGTTCTAACATTGTTCTAACTACGTAATTAACCTTAAAAAGCTATTAATTGTATTCATTGAATAGTTTAATGCACGTAGTTGTGACGCCCTCTTGTTTTTTTTACAAATGTAACAGTACAGTATTTGCACAAATTCAACACCAAATAAAAAAAAAATTGTTTACTAGTGTGATTTCTATTACGTCATCATGTGTTAACTATCACATGAAAGGATGAAATCACATGATAAGTGTAATTAATTCCCATGCATTAAAATATCATTAGATCTTATATATATTTACAGTATTAATTATAATAATTTAATAATACAATTTTCAATTGTCTTTTCGTCAGTTTTTGGATTTTGCGACATTGATCAACAGATCTAAATGGTCTGATTAGACAACTAAGACAAGCTCTTCGTCAGTAAATAAAATTCAATAAAGACGAATATTTTATCTGTTAATGAACGTAAAATTATAAGATTTAGTAATATTCAAGATGTTAATTCCAGAGAACATATTGGAAAATTTAAAAAAGGTGTTAATTCCATAATAATAAGAGGAATAAGAGGATTCAACAATAACTAATCATAAATTGACCTACCGTATATCGCGGGCCATAGTATTCCTAATCCCTATGTATAGTACCCCTCAAAAAAGAAGTCACATTCTCCATTGATTTTATTATTTAAATTATACCCGTCGCACTAAGTGTGACTTATTATATAGAGCATCGTAATTTCCCTAATGATATATGTAAATGTTTTTTTTCCGGGATATTTTTATCATGGTAATAAACTTTATTAAATTATTATTATATATAATTACATTATCTAGTCAAGTGACTTAATAATCTTACAGTATAAATAATGATTGTACACGTGATAGTAATAGACTAATAGTGAGGGTATAACTTAGTAATTTCATGTGGGCGGAATACCATGGTTTTTTAAATTTTTTTCCCTTCGGGAACACCCTCTATTAATAGTAAAAATTTGTGTAATGGGGGTACAAGGTCAAACCTCCGAAATTTGCAAGATACCCAGGGGCCGGAGTACTGTCGATATACGGTAAATTTATATAATAGATGAAGTTACAATCTTCACAGATTAATTGGTTTAGGGCCCAGAAATATATATAAAAGGGTCAGGTTTGAGTTTGAACTAAAAAAAAAATCATGAAAATCTTTCCTTTTTTAGGGAGCGTCTAAAGCGGGGGCAAATCACGTGACATCAAGAGTGATTGATCAAAAAAAAAACAAACGATTATTGGCCAGAAATTGAACACAAATCACATGAAATAAATGCATTTTGCTTTATTTTAATTTTTTTAAAAATATTTTGTTTTTTTTAAAGAAATATCACTTTGGTTTTTAATTTCACTCTTCAGCTCTTTAGTGAATAGTTTTTATTTACTTTTTATTTAATTAAAACTTTAATGAAAAAAGACGCGTGTCAGAAAAAAAAAAATTAAAAATAAACAATCTTTTTCCCGCTTCGTTGCGATGTCCACTTCCTTAGCTACTACTCCAACGTTAACAAATCTCACACCAGATGAAAAACGAAACCTTCTTTTTGATGTAAACTGTACTTTAGAAATCCCAATGGAAGATTTCAATGATAACTGGTGGCCATTAGTAACGAATGTTTGGACGAAGTGGGACTCATACAATTATACAAATGGTGATACACAAAAAACTTTCGCCTGTCGTTTTATGAAGCACTGGGAATCAAGTGCCCGGCAAAAAGAAAATATTCCAGATGAAAAATGAAGAATAACCAAGATACGACCATCTGGACTGTGTGATGCAAAAATTAAAGTTACTTGGCTATTCTCCTCAAAGAAGGTTCAAATAGAACGATATAAAAACTCCCCTAATCACACGCATTCGTTATTAGAGGTTGATAGAATAAAACGACCGAAAGTAATCAGGGATTTGGTTGAAAACGAGGCTGTCAAAAATTACCCACCTCCTGCTATTACATCTGCTGTCAAGGAATATGCAACGGAAATGTTAGATCTTGGTGAATGTGTGCGTGAGTTGAAGCGGAAAGAAGTGACGAATATCAAGTACAAAATCCGTGGTCCAATGGAGTCCCATTTTATTGGAAATTCGAATTTACGATCGGATGTTTCGGAATCTATTTCTTATTTGATAAGTCAAGGGTATCTTGCTGAAAAATATCAAGTCCTTCAACGGTCAACTAAAGGTATCGTGTTTGCACGACCGGAACAACTAAAGAAACTTGAACGAAATGGTTGGTTAACGCTCATTGATTCAACACATAAGACCAACCGATATGACTGGCGCCTATTTACTCTCTATATCCGTGATACTTACGGGTCTTGGGATGTAGGAGCGCATTTTTTTGCGAGTAGTGAGGATGGAGACACCATTGCGGAAGCGTTAATAATAATCTGCAACAAGTGTTGTCATTGGTTTCCCCGTTATTTTCTTTCAGATAATAGCAATATTGAGGCTAAAGGTATTAAAAAGGCTTTTCCCGGTGTAACTGCTGGTGAACAGGAATGTCAGGTGCTCCTTTGTGTTGTCCATGTTATGAGAACTTGGATGCAAAGAATTCATGTAAAAGAAACTCGAGATTTTATGATTGCCGCGATGCATAAAAGAACAAGAATCGGTTGTGAAAGTCTTATTCAGGATGCTATCAATCAATGTCTCGTTCCCACTGTACAAAACTATATTAAAAGGAACTGGATGAAAAATATGCATCAATGGGGCTTATGGGCCCGTCAACATTCACTCTTACTTTTACAAGTCACATCTACAAATCCACTGGAGTCTTTTCATAACGAATTAAAAAGGGTAACATCATCATTACATGGTTTAATAGGTGCGCCATGATTTCTATTTATTTTCGTTTTTTCACTCCTTTGTTTAATTGTGATTTTTCTTTGATTGTTCTAGGTGCAGTCCATGGAATTGTCAATATCGATAGCAAAAAAAGATCCGAATCTGAGAGTGCCGCCTTTGATTTTCGTATTAAAAAAGTGTCAGTATATGGTATTGATGATAACATCCTCAAAGAAATACATAAATTTCCTTACCCGTTTCAACACTTAATCATTAAAGAGGCTCTTGCTGTAACGAGCAGACTAGAAAAAGGAAAGGGCACGCCAGGTCTAACTTCTCTCGAATGTCATTGTTTGTTCCGAAATCGATATTTATTGCCGTGTAAGCACATCTTTCACGAGCATTTGTATGGAAATAAATTATTAACCGTCGACGTATGGAGAATGTTTCGGGAGATGTTCGAAGAAAGTGGGTTCGAGGTATACGAAAGCCGTGAGTCATTTATCGAATATGTTCGGACGGAACAGCAAAAAGGAGCTGAACATCGAAGACTTGCTGTAGCAGAATTAACCGAAAGAGTGCGTGATAGATATTGGAGCGTTGAAGAAACAGGTGATGTTGAGAGGATAGAGACTTTTGTCTCTATGTTAGAAGCATCTTTGAATCCGATCATCTTGCAGTTTGATCCATTAAAAGAAAAAAATTAAGATCGGTATTTTTTAAATAAAATAACTACATCCACATTTATTTGGTTGGATAGTACGAATCTCATTTTCACATTTCAATTGAGTATTTGATTTAATAATAATTTAAAATTCATGAAAAAAAAAAATTTCATAATAAAAAAATTTCGTGAAAAAAAAATTTCAAAAAAAATTCAGTTTTTTCCGATATCATCTCACATGATTTGTGTTCAATTTCTGGCCAATAATCGGTTGTTTTTTTTTTGATCAATCACTCTTGATGTCACGTGATTTGCCCCCGCTTTAGACGCCCCCCTATTATAGTAACCGACTTGAAAAAATGCGTACAGCTCATAGTAAAAATTTTTTTCATCTATATATATATTTCTGGGTCCTATTTCATAAGGAAGAGATGCACGTTGATTTCTATTCATGAAAATTATTCAGGTTATTGAATATTCTAATATTGATATTGAAAATGGGTTGTAAATTAATTGCCGATTCGTCTAAGAACGGCACTGCATTACTAATAAATTCCGATTTTGTGCTAGGAACACAATCTTCAAAAAAGTATATTTCATAAATAAAAATCATATGATATACTGAAAAAATACTTGAAAAAAAAGAATTTGAAAAAAAATTATAGCGTTCGTATGCAAAATAAAGAGTTTACTATGTACGCGCGTCAGATTTACGCCTTAAAATATAGGCAATTTCAATATTTTATTTTGCTATATTGCATTATTTACATTAGAAACATATAATTTTTAGCTTTCAAAGTTGTTTTTAAAGACTTTTTGAAATATTTTTATTATTAGAATCAGGTGAAAGTTTATGGTACTTCTGTTTGTGAAATGGGTGGAAATCTATTCCGCGCGTGAGATGTGAAAAACGCTTTTTTTTATTATCGCTATTATCCCTGAATTTTATTAGTAATGCAGTGCCGATTTTTGAGAATCGGCAATTAATGTAGCATAATGAACTTGGGAGTGATCATTATTATTGACGATATCACTAAAATTATGACAAATTTAAATATCCAGTGCGAAAGCAACGGGTGACTGATAGTTTATATTGCTAAATATTATTATTATATTCATTTATATGTGCACTTTGTGGTGAATACCAAGCTACCAAAATATTTTTCAGCATTATGACATTTTCATTTTATTATCAAATTTTTCAATATTATTATTAAAAATTATCATTATTCGAAAATGTCCTTTGCTAATTTATGTACTAAATAACTAAGTAGGTTTTATTTTACGTAATATACCGGAAAAAAATATTATCATCAGATCTTTATTTAATTGGTATATGTACGCCTCAAATTTTACTGAAATAAATAAATAATTTATTTAACTTGCAATATTAACATCTGTTCAAATCTAAATTTAGTTTTCAACAAGTCGTTTACTCTTTTTCATAGCGTTAATAAATGAAAGATATACTGTTTCCAAAAACTGAACATATGGATGAAGACGCTCTTCGCGATGTGTACTTAGAATTATACGAGTCCACCAACGAACTGGTAAAAAGACCAGACTCATGAGTATTTGAGATGGTGGGCAATGGTCATAGCAGGAACAGAGTACACCATTGGCAATAACTGAACCAGCCCGTGTGTAAAAACTAATATACTTGTCATGCCATTCCTGTTTTCAAATATCAGAAACTATCAAGAAAAGTAATTTTATTATCTTCAATGGAAATTATAGTGTAGATTCAAACTTACATTCGCTACATCATCCACATAGGCCGGAACAAGCCTATTGTTATTATCTGATACCAAAATCTTTGTTTTTCCCGAGCGCAAATTTTTGGCAAATACGATTGATAAAATTCTCATCAAAGACATGGTGAGTGGTAGTGAGCCGCAATTGACCTAAATAAATATATCAACAATTAAGTATTGTATATGAAACAACGTGGTTATTCACAATAATTCCATTTAGATCCATCCGGTCTGTAAAGCTGACTTTAGCAAACTTCGCCTCGTAATTTAGTTTACCAATATGAGCGATAAGGTAGACATCTGAAAACTCAGCAATACCGTTTCTGATGTTCGATAATACTAGATCCCCTATTTGTAGTTCTGTCATTCGAATGATCCTTCCCGATTCAAGCTTAACTTGTGTTTCAATCCAGTAACAACCTTTTTTTTTTTTTAAGATCTTCGGATAGTTTTTTTTTTAATTCCTTTTCTTTTTTTTCACGTAGTTTTTTTTCATCTTCCGCCCTCTGCTTCTCGTAATTCGCTCTCGCAATGGCTGAAAAGCAATTTCAGTGGAAGATCACCCACGCCATAGTATTTTAGTAAATGGAAGGACAAGTTACGCAAACATTTTTCAGAATTTATATAGGAAACATGATAGAAACACCAAAGGAGAATTAATTGGAAGTGATTCCATGCTAGAACGTATCATGTGGGAAAGTTTCATAGAATCGATGTTAGTATAATCATCGAAATTCAACACGAATAGTTACTAGATTGTGTAAACAATTCATATTTTTTATAATGCATTACCAGTAAAAGAACTTGTTATTTACATATGAGAAAAAATAGGAACTTGCCGCATTGAAATTAATTGATTAATTTTCGGATGAATTATTTTTACACATAGTCTATAACTATAACATAAGATCCTATCATATTAAGAGAACACAAGAAACAATTTACTTCGTAGGTTTCTTCTAGAATATTATCTATGAGCGTATATTCAGTGGGCAACGTGGACAAATGATAATTTGACTACAGACATCAATGAGATTTTCAACGTAACATATGGCGCATTAACTAAATATTAACACGAATAGATTTTACGCACTTTAATAATAACCGATCATATGATGATATAATCATGGATATATATGTAATTTTGTGTAATAAAATAAAATAATAAAGTGATCGGCAAATCGGAACATGAAAAAAATTTTTTCTCTGTTTCGTCTACAAGTTGGGATTTGGTTGGGAATGGGTTTTTTACCAGTAAAGTAAGTGCGTTTTTTTAAGTCTTTTAAAGTTATTTAAGAGTTTAATTTTGTATTATTTTTTTTTTTATATTGATATTATAAATATATAACTATTTTTATCGAATTTTGTTTTCTTATTTAATAGACATGATTTACCGGATTTTTGTATAGTTTTTAATATTTTAACATAATATCATCAAAATACAAGTTTTTTTTTCGTTCGTTATAAAATTTGTGTAACATAAATTAATAATAGTTTATCTTAATAAATCGCGTGATGCGTCGAATCCACCCATAAATTCGGCTAGGACCTTGCCAAATCATGTAATTTATTATCATAACAAAGACTCATTGCATACTTTGTAAGAATACAGCTACGTCCTATCAAGAGAGATTATTTCCATTAGAAAAAAATAGAAGTATATATTTATCGGAGGATTCTTTTTTTATTGCACAGAATCCGTTATCAGATGTATAAGCCGAGGACTTTTTCTTATTTCAACGCAAGATATATAATTAACATAGAGCATATAGAAATATTTTACAGATAGTTTTACGTAATAAGATTATGTATCACGTTAGGTAATTGATATAATCACTTTTTATCTTCGCAACTGCAATGAACTATACAATTATTGTTTGTATTAACTTTCATCGATTATTTTTGGTATAGTCTAAGTAGAACAATGCGCAAATTATGTCCATGTGAAGGGAGATATGTTATCGAACAAGCCAACCGCCTACGAAGAATCAATGAAACTAATATTAAACCGATGCTTCAGACTCTTCTAGAATTATTCTCAGATTTATTTTGGTTTTGGAAGCATTTTATCAATAATGCGATTTAAACTGAGACAATTATCTTATTGATTACGTAATCAACAATCGGAATCATAAAATTTTTATTTTCACTAGAAAAATTTAGCGACAAAAGTTTCAGATGAAAATGAAAATCAATCACTTCAGATTTACGAAATTCTACACAATCACTATTCGTTTCTATCGAAACTTTTTTTTGGGGTTTCTCATAGAGAAAACACACGCTTCTGAAAGGAGCCAGAATAAGACCCTAAATGCATTTTTTGGTTCTGGATTGGTGAAAGAAAAAAATCATGAATCCGTTTAGCGTACTATTTATTCAAAAATAAGCAACAACATTTTAAGAATAATACGAGTTTAAATATGAGCACACAGACGAAGAATGATATATTGTAATAGAGAAGACGAAAAAGAAAAAAGGAGTGTTCGATTATATGTAAAATCGCCGTTGAGATTAATGCGGTAATGATGGGACGAACTTTGAAAAATTCACTCTAGTTTGAAATAAACCATAGTTTTAGGTGTTCCATCATAATGGAATTTAGTTATAAAATGTTTTACATTCTGTTTCTGTCAAAAATATTTTTTTTACATTATCAATTTTACAAAAAAATGATATTGTATAAAAAAGTTGCGTGGGGACAAAGTTCTCCACAAACTGTAAGTTCTAGTTTCTTTTTAATAATAATTCCATAATATTTTTCATTTGTTGATTAAGTTTATCCATTTGTTGTTTAAGTCCACCGTTTTGTTTTGGAAGTTCTTCTTTCGTTTGTTCTAATTGATTCTCTAGTTTATCATTTTTTTCTTCCTTATTATCTTGTTCTATTCCAATATAATTTATAATACTTTCCATTTGTTGATTAAGTTTATCCATTTGTTGTTTAAGTCCGATATTTTGTTTTGGAAGTTCTTCCTTTGTTTGTTCTATTTGCTTCTCTAGTTTATTATTTTGTTCTTTCTCACTATCTTCGTCACTATCTTGCTCTTTTTCATTATCAATATATTTCATAATACGTCTCATTTGTTGTTTAAGCTCAACATTTCGTTTTGTAAGTTGATCTATTTTCTTTTCTAGTTTATTATTTTAATACAATATAAGCGCTCATAATACAGGTTTTTTACTTGTAAAGAATTAGCTAATTATAATATTTGTTTATTAAAAATTAAAAGGTTGTTACTTATGAAAGTTGGCCAGTAATGATTTGATTTGAATAAAAATCTATTTAATTAAATTTGATATAAAATGATTTTCAGTAAATTTTGGTAATATTTTTAATATTTTGATATATGAAATTTTTTGATGCGATACATTTTCCATTTTTATAATAAATGAATCGGAATTTTTGCAGTATACGGAATTTTTATAATTTTTAACAATTTTATTCCAACACGTGACAACTAGCCAATAATAATTGCATATTTTATTGACTATATGGTGATAGAATTTGTAAAAAACTAGTAAATTATTGACTGTTTCAATCATTTTTGGCTATAATTACTATAATTGGAGGTCGTCTAAAGCAGGGAAAATCACATGACTTCAGAAAAAAATTGTTTTCATAAAATAAAACTTTTTACCATATATTCAACCATTTTAAACATTCTAAATGCATTTTTGCCTGCTCTGCAAGAGCGCAGAGTAGGGTTTTGAATGCTGTTTTTGATTTATTTGACTTTTTCAATTTTGTTATCCATTTTTGGATATGATCGGTAAAGTTTCGTTTATTCATATGTAAAGTCAAAAACAATATTTAAAATCCACTTTTTTCCTTAAGTAAACTTGCAAAGCAGATAAAAATACGCTTATATTATGATTAAAGTTTCTATTAATCTTTCTTTATAAAAAATTAATCTATTTAAAATTACACTTAATCACGTGATTTGCTCCCACTTTAGACGACCTCTATAATTGGTAATTTTTTATTGTAATAAAATTGGGAATTAATCATGTGATTTCTTAGTTAAAATATAGCAATATTATTTGTTAACATTAATTATTAACATTGTTGTATCCTATTAATACATTCCTTATATTTAATACATTTCTTTACAGACCCCGGCGAAAAGAATGGCAGTCAGTTTTTTGATATCACAAATGCAATTTATAGTAAAATGTGAAATTTTTTTAAAGAGGAGCAGAAAATACATACACAGGCAATCTCGATAAATCGGATCAGTTGGTTCCAGTAAAAATATCCGATATATCAAGATATCCGATATATCAAAAAAATCTCGCCAAACCGGATTTATATAAAAATATATGAAAAATCTGAAATACCAAGAAATCACGTGATTTTTCGTTCAAAATTTTCAAAATTTATTCAAAAATGAATATAATTTTATTATTATAAAAGAACTATCTGTCATACATTAAAATCAAAATACTCATTTAGTTTACTTTGCCT